>VNJW01010037.1:0-18167 GCA_008042615.1 Drosophila auraria
TTTGTAAATTTTACATTTTACATGTAGAATTTTACATTTTCATATAAATCGACCGATCCCTTCTATGGAAGCTATATGATATAGTTGTCCGATCTCAATGAAATTAAATCCGTAATTCTAAAACTATAAAAAACGACAATATCTCGAAGTTTATAGAAATTCGTTGAAAAACAGAGAAGTTAAAATTTTTTTTACATTAATTTCGCCATCATTCCTATGGCAGCTATAGGATATAGTGGTCCGATTTCGGCTGTTCCGACATATATACTGCGTGCTGAAGAAATAAGACAATGCTGAAAATTTCAGCCCGATAGCTCAAAAACTGAGAGACTAGTTCGCGTAGAAACCGACAGACGGACAGACAGACGGACAGACAGACGGACAGACAGACGGACAGACAGACAGACGGACATGGCTAGATCGACTCGGCTGGTGATGCTGATCAAGAATATATATACTTTATGGGGTCTTAGATGCCTCCTTTACTGCGTTGCAAATATCATGGCAAAATTATAATACCCTCTGCAAGGGTATAATTACAAGTTTAATTGCGTGCAAGATTCTGGATAAGAAGAAAAGAGTTTAAAGCTTTAATATTATTAACTATGAACTGAGCTGTAAGAGCTTAGTTTAAATTTTAAACAGATTACAGATTTGATGGAAACTTAAAACTTTAAATAACTTTAAATATGTATATATAATATGCATAAATGTATTTAATGTGCTGCGATGTACTTATCGTTTAAAACATAATTTATTTTTATTTATAAAACACATGAATTCAGAATGATTTTTTTTTATGTTAAGTTTTTCCTAATTATACCCTTGCAGAGGGTAATTTAATTTTGCCATGATATTTGCAACGCATTGAAGGAGGCATCTAGCTATGCCCGTCTGTTTGTCCGTCTGTCCGTCTGTCGGTTTCTACGCGAACTAGTCTCTCAGTTTTTGAGTTATCGGGCTGAAGCTTTCAGCATAGACTTATTTCTTTAGCACGCAGTATATATGTCGGAACGGAAATCGGACAACTATACCCTATAGCTCCCAAAGGAATGATGTCGAAATTAATGTAAAAAAAATGTTAACTTATTTGTTTTTCAACGTATATCAATCAATTTCAAGATATAGCAGTTTTTTACTTTTATAGAATTACGGTTTTAATTTCATTAAGATCTGACAACTATATAAAATAGCTGCCATAGAAACGATCGGTCGATTTTAATGAAAATGTAAAATTCTTCATGTAAAATGTAAGATTCTATATGTAAGATGTAAAATAATTACAAACTAAGATATTTTTTCAACTGTAACCAAAATGAATCAATTTTCAATAATCCAATTGCAGACTGCAAGGGTATACAAAATTCAGCAAAACTTTAAATCTGTTTCCTTTTCTCCAAGTGTAACAGTGTAGACATTCTCCTGGCTGGTTTGACTGCCTCATTTCCATAACGAAAACAAAGCCAAAAATCTGAAGTTTCATTAGGCAAGGATGGCTCCTGCATCCTGCTGCTTTCCGCCTGCGTGGGCCTCCATTTCGGGGCGATGTCAAGAACCGGCAAATCCAAAGGCACGGCCCGGCCCGGTGCGCCACATCGTCGTCTGGCAGGCGTCTGCGCCTGCCTAGATAATATGCTTAATACGTTTTTATGTGCCCAGGAGTTGGGCCTCGCTGCTAGCCTGCATCCTTTTTCGGGGTGTTCCATTGTTCAGTGCCAACTGCCATTGACGGCTGCCGGTGCCTCGCGTGAAATCAAATTTCCACTGAAATGACTTTTGGCCCGAAACAAAAAGTTTTTGTTTTGGATCAGCCGCCATTCGCTCGCTCGCTCGCAGGATGGTTCTGGTTTTCGGTTTTGTGTAGCCATGAATTATGCAAAAGGACTCTTGGCAGGCGTTCGGCTGCCGTTGCCTGTTGGTTATCAGAAACTATTGACCCATTAACGGGTGTGTGTTGTCTGCATGCGACGAATGAGTGTGTGCGAATGGCACTCGAGTGCAACAGCAGGCTCTGCCAAACAATCCGCAAACTAATTAACATAACGCATTAAAGCGGCAAACACTTTGGAATTATGTCAAGTGCCTCAGTCGTCGGCAGAGGCATCAAAGGATTACCACAACTGGATGGCTGCAAGGCTGATAAGTATGCCTTTACTCTGGGTTCTCTCTTTGCTGCTCTGCATACCCAGCACTTGGCGGTAGAGAGGGTATGCTGGCTTCTCTTTTAACTATTTTCGACTAAAAACGTTATAGGGGGAGCTATAGAAATCAATACGGTTTTTAAATCTCTTAAAACGGTGTCCAGAATTATGCAACATAAATTATGCACGTTTTGTTGCATACTTTTAGACACTTTTTTAAAGAAATTTAAGCCCTTAGTGATTTCTGTGGCACCCCCTTTAGTTCCTTATTTTATAAGTAGGAGATCAGTGAATATAAATTAAATTTTATTTTTTATTTTAATATTTTATTTCTTTTATGATGATAATTAAATAGAAAGGAACTGTAGAAATATTAGGTGAGTACGAGATATTTTTAAGTTCCAGTCGTGCCTACTTATGTTTGTTCTTTCTTATTTTTTGTAGAACTGCATTTGCATTAATCGGAAAGGGACTCTTGGAAAATCTGGTGGAAGG
This sequence comes from Drosophila auraria, assembly GCA_008042615.1. NCBI lineage: Eukaryota > Metazoa > Arthropoda > Insecta > Diptera > Drosophilidae > Drosophila > Drosophila auraria. Next base: position 2,637 of record VNJW01010037.1, read on the forward strand.
GCGAGCCTTGGACTCTTGGCGCTTTGTTTGCGCTTTAACACGCGCTCCCGACACTCAAAAGACAGCTCAAAGTAACTCGGATGATGAGGATGAGGATGAAGATGAGAACCATAGTGAGGCGATGATGAGAATGATGGTGATGGCCCCGACTTTTCTTGCAGCGAACATCGCTCCAAAGGCTGCAGCAGACGTTGCATATAAAACACTCGAGTGAAGCCACTAGCCTCCAGTTAGTGAAAGCAACTAAGAACCAAAAGCAAGCCGCCAAAACTGAACGAACTCCAAATGCAAATAGAAAATTTCATCGTAATAGTTTGTCTCAAAGTAAACAACAATTTTTATTCAGTTTTAAATGTTTTAAAGGGTTATAGATTGTATATATTTTTTAAAACCTTTATTATTTAATTTTTCAAGGAACCCTCATCAGTATCTCATTGTTGATTCCATATCCGACAATATGACCGCTCGACCAGCTCCCGTAATCGATCTCATCGCTAGAGCTGTTGGCACTTGTGCTCAACTCATTATTTGCTCATTATTTACATTAAAACAATGGCCGGCCGTAATAAGCAATTACATAAGAGTTGATGTAATTATTAATTATTTAATGTAAATATAAATAAAAGTCACGACGCCGAGCGCTCGCCCGCCGCCTCGTTTGAGGCCGCCACACACATGTGTGAGGAGCAATAAATGTATTTAAATTTATTGCATAATAAAGATTAAATATTTATTTACACAACGTTTCAATTAACTTTCGGCTTTGCTGACCCGCCGCCATTCCCCTGCATTTCCATCCCGGGTTCCATCCATTCGCCACTATTATTTCGGTTTTTGCGCCAATTTAATTACAAAAATTTATTGTTTAAATTCGCGTCAGCAACAAAATGGCGGACGACAAGCCGGAAGTAGGTTGCCGCCGGCAGCCAAATCCAGTTGAACGACCTTTATCCGAGTGTCGCCGTCTCTTTCCGTCGCCCGTCTGGGAATGTGCCACATTTTATGCGGCGAGGCGCGGGAATGTAGGCCGTAAACTTGCCATAAATTTCCAAGCGCCACACGCTCAACGGCAAGGAATTTCCAGCCAGTGTCCTTTTGTGTCTCTCTTTATTCGGTGTGTGTGTGTGTGAGCGTGTGTAAATTTCACTCAATTGACATTGGTCAAGGGTTGGTGCAGTTTTCCCCGGGGCTCGGCAGCTTTACCCGCTGGCTCTCTCATTTTCCTGCACTTCAAAGTCAACGCAGCTGCTGCCCCGGCACAGGAAAAATGCGAGTCCGGAAACTGCACGGAAGCGGAAGTCGCAGTGGCAGTGGCAATGGCGTCGGCGGAGGATGGGAGAGGCAGAGGGAGCTGGAGCCGAGCAGATAGAGATGGCCAGGAGCAGCAGCTGTGTTGACCAGCCGCATGCATCCTCATCCTCGTCCTGCCAAACGAAAGTCGCGCCGCTGCTGCTGTCGCTTTCAAAAATTCATATTCGTAATTGTTGACTGTATTGTCGCCGGAGAATTCGCTTCCACACTCAGTTGCCAAGAGGAGTGCCACGGTCGGGACTCGTCAAAAAAGACTGCCAAGTGGCAAGTGGCAAGTGGCAGTTGGTGAAGTACTGAGGAAGGAAATTAACTTGGTTGGCAGAGGTCCTTCACAATCACTCAATTAGTCGAGTAAAAAATAAGGTAATGGCTTATATTGTCAGGAAAATTTTATTTTTTATATAAATACCAGTCCGTTTAATGCCAAGTTTCATAAAGGAAACATTAACTGACTGAGAAATTATACAAATTAATATTAGTTTCGTTTAAGTCTTAACTTTAGTTCAAATCAATAAATTGTCATTTAATTTAATGTGAGTTCCCACTGTCCGCTGAAGCTTCACACTCTCTTTTTGGATTTGGCACTCAGCTAGACTCGCCTTCCGTGGAGCATGCAAAATATACAATATTTTACTGGCTAATCTTATGCGGCCGGAACCGTTGAGTTCCGGCCCAGCTTTGCCAGCGTTTTCCGCTAGCCTGGCTATATCCTAGCCCCATGCATATGTCTTGAACATCCTGTCCCGCCAGCAAACATGCAACATGCAATGTGAAACATGCAGCGCGAAAATAAGCGGCTTCTTAAATGGAAAGCTTTAAACATTTTAATGCCATACCATTATTCTTATTTATTTCTCTAATAAGCAACTGGTGTGTTATTTCGTTTACTTCATTTCCCTTCAAGTACAAAGTATACAAAATGTTTAAAAAATCCAGTAACTTGAACATAAAGAAATTTTTTCAGTCTCAACTGAAACAAAATATATATAAATTAGTTTCTGTGTGCACTTAGCAAAGTGCCGCCAGCATTTTTCGAGCTGCCACACATCATATTTATGTTAAGTGTGACCCACACCCACACCACAATCAACTCCTCCACGTTCTCCGGATCCGATTCCCCAGACCGGAGCGGAGTCAAGTGCAGACGTCGCTTTGTTAATTGCGGACCAGGCCGCTGGCCCTGACGAGCTTAATTGAAATAATGTGATGCACTCTTGGCGGGGTGGAGGAACAAGTGGAAGAAACATTAATAATAATTCTGTCTTTTTTCGGCTTGTCTCTAATGAAGTTTATGCCCCGAAATGCCGAGAAATGGGGGGAAGCAGAAGCCGCATTGTAAAATGCTTAATTGCCCAAAAGCCTAATGAAGCTCATGATTTGCAGCAGAAGCCGTCTACATGACTCTTTTGAGAAGTTCTTGAGATGCAGCTGCTCCAGTTTTAAGCTTTTGACATTTTGACATTTGACATTTATGTATTTCGGTCTCAGATTTTTATTAAAAGTAAAATGAGAATTTCCTTATTCAAAATAATAAAGTCCCTTCAATATTAAAGACAACCTTTCCCTTTCATTAAATCGAACTCGTCGTAATTGGAAACCATGACAGCGATTAGCCTTTGAATGGAATTTGAATTCCGGGTTCAAAATTCAATTCGCCAGCGGAATGTTAATGGGTTAGAGCTCAACTGACAAATAAAATAACTGAAGTCCAGCTGCTGACTAAATGCATTCGAGTTGAAAATATTTGCCCCCATTCCAACTGGTTCTGAACCTTATGCAGATGCACCCTCGACACCCCCTGAAAGATCCGAAAAATGATCTATTGTGACACGAGATGGGTTCTGGAAGGAGTCGGGAGTTCGGAGTGAAAACTTGCGGCGGCTGCCCAGAAAGTTAAGTGAATTGTGCGAAAGTTTCTCGCTTGCTGCAAATTTGTTCAAGGCAGCCAAAAAAGTTGTTGGATATAAAAAGGCATGGGAGCGTGGAGCATCCCGTCCGAACTCATCCCGGTGAACAGCTAAAAGGTAAATATGCCCGAGCAGCACATACAAAAAAACAAGAAGCAACAATGGCACTACAATGAGTCCCCGGGAATGTGCTACCAAATGCAAAAATGGCTTCTGCGGTTTCAATGGCAACGCGCCTCGTCTCTTCCGAGGAGCAGGTCCCATCCTCCTCCGACGTCGGGTGAACCGCTGACGCTATGAAATTTACCATTCCGAACTTTTATGGTGCTGCGCTTGGCCAGGCGACGGCCAGGCCAGGTGGCGCCCCAATGCACGCTCACCTGCAACACCTGAGCCACCAGTTGCATTGACACAACAAACATAAAATGAAAAGTTTTCACTAAAAGGTATGCATTTACAAGAAGGGTATATGGAGTGAGGGAAAATTGTAAGTAGATAAGGAGTTAAAATTATAATACTCTCCTAAATAAGTTAAAGATAAAAGAAATAAAGATAGAAGCGTAATTTAATCCCAGTGCCTTACTATATAATAACAGTAAGGATACCACTTAAATTTTACTTTTTTACTTATTTCTCACATGTACACAGTATATTGGAGAATTGGAATTGAAACACAAATGAGCAAGTCAAATTTTATTATGAAATCGTAAACAGGTAAACAGAAATGCAAATTAAATAAAAATAGTTTTTCAATATTTGCTTACCATTTAACTGCCGTTTTATTATATTTAAATGTGTTTTAAAGTATTAATTAATCAAGAGGTATTATACATTCGAAATATTTTTTTTTGCTGCTTCCTGCTCGGTGTAATTTGAGTTTTTTTTCTGGTTGCACGAGCTCTTTGCCAGATGAAGTAATAAATGTTGCATTTAATGTATTAGGGGAGTTGCGGTGTCGTAGTAACACGGTTCCAGATGGAAATGAGAGGAGAGCTCGGGGAGATTTTATGCATGCCATAAAAGTGATTTACGAATGAGATTGGTTTGTATGCTCGGGTAATGATGATTTCAAAGGAAGTTCATTACAGACAAGTTCATAAATGTAGTGTGCTTTTATAAAAATCTTATAATAAAATATATAAATAGTTATTTTGCCGAACAAGAAACATGTACCCTGACTAGGAACTGTCTTGAACATATTCCCTTGACCCTAAATTGAATACAAAGTCCCTAAAAGCTTGAAACCACAAATTCAATTATACATTTTACTAATCCAATGCCTCTTACAAGTCTTACAAGTCTTGCAAGCAAACACTATTCGACGTCATATATCGCATTTTCCCAGGGAAGCCAGACAACCGCTCACGTCTACAATTATATCGCTATAATCGGCTGTTAAATTCGTATTACGTCCAAATAAAGTTTACATACTGGTGAGCTTGTATTTCCCGCGCCCTGATCCCTCACTTGTGGGTCTTCCCCAGACCAAATTAATGACATTATCGGGCGGGAATACCGAGGCATTTCAAATATGTGCGGACCTTGTCCGACTGACACTCGATATCATAAATCAAGCCGGACACTCTCCGGCTTAGCTCCTCAATCGCACCATGGGACACTGCAGTCGATTAATTGATTGTCTAAATGCACTTGTAAGCAACTCGGCAAATCAATGAAGTGTGGAAGCAACAACGTGGCTCTCCAGCCGCTCCAGCCGCCCCCGCATGCCCCACAAGAAGGGGCAGTGTAAGACTCCCAGACGAGCGAATAAAAAAAAAGGGGGAAAGATAGCGAAAAATAAAGCCCGAGAAACAAAGAACTCTTGTCTGGGAATTGGATTTTGCGGTTTCACGTTTCAAATTACCATCGACAGCAGCTGACAGATATGCCAGGAGACTCCCGGCATGCCGCAGCAGAGTTAGCCACGGTTAATTGTCACTATCGTTGTCTGCTCGGATCGGTCTGGCCAGGTCTGGTCTGGTCTGGTCCCTCCTCCGAGTTGTGTCGCAATTATGCCGTATAGCATTTCAAGGGGCGTGTGTGGCGCTTTTTTATGTGAGACTTGAGTGGGGAAGCCCCTTTCCCGCCGGCTGCCAGCGAATGATTCAATGGTAAGCCCTCGGAATTCGCCTGGAATTTATTCGCATCTAAGCCATGCTTCGTTGACTCTTAACAACGATTCTTGAGCTTGGAGTTGTCCGCGGAATTGAGTTGGGAAGGTCTTTAAGTTGTTAGGAATTTACGATTTGCTCTCTGGTATCTCTTAGGATCTCTGTAGCCATTTCCATCCTTAAAGTGACTTTATTAACTTAACTTTTTGTAGACGAAGCTCTCCGTTAGTGTAAGTGTTTAAAATACAATTTTATTCATAACCTATTGACCTATTTTATGTATCGAGAATCTCCCTGGTTCAAGCCCTGAAAATATAAATAAATATTAATTATTGAGTGATGCATATTCAATGCATTTTTAACATAAATGCGGTTTAATTATAACAACTAAGTGGTTCTTGTGAACTAATTAAAAAACCTTTCAAGCCCACTTATCAAACTATTTTATTGTTTTAAAATCTGAAAAGCATTCGAGAAAATGTTTAAAATTTATTAGTTACTCCTTTCAACTTTAGATAAAGCCCAAAACCCACTGAGATAGGATGAAACAGTTCCAGAAAACCAGTGGCCACCATTGTTGGCCATTTCTTCTCGTATTTCTCCTTTGTTTTACACTGCAGCAAAGCTGACTGGCTGGCTGGTTTAATCATGTTAAGCATTTTATGGACGAGCCGAGGCTCTCTGTGGCCCGGCTCGCAGGCTGCTCCTTTTTGTTGGTGCACCAGAAAACCTTTTTGCGGTTGTCATAATTGTAATTTTGGTCACTGCAGGGCTGCGGCACAAAGTGCATAAATTTATGATAACTCCCGGACCAAGACCAGGAGCAGGACCAGAGCCAGGAGCCAGTCCCGCAGCTATCCCTGACACAGATTCGGCAATGTCCGCATCATAAATGTCACAGAGTGGCTTAAATATATATGTATTCCGTCTATATGGCAAGTTATGGTGCTGTTTCGTCTACAACTGACCGAAAGTCTAGTCAAAGTTGGCTGGGCTTGTGGTTAAGTGCATATTGAGCAGCCTTTTTTGATGAAAAGCAAAAGTTTTCAACATGCTGCTGCTGCTGCTGCTGCTGCCCGAAGTTAAGTGCTTGACCGCTTCCGAGTGGAGTCGACAGGAGGAGGAGGTGGATGCCAACCAAAGTTGGTTAACAGAATGGCCAAGTGAACTCGAGAGCCGAGTTCACCAGGGACTTGAGTATCAATAGAGCCGCATCTTTAAGCTTCCCCTCAATTGATTGGCCCACTGCAAATATATATGAGTGCAAATAGTCGGCCAGTGCACTCGGGCGATAATTTTGAGCCACACTTTGTTAAATTAAACCCTGGCTGGTGCCGATTTTATTGTTGACTGAACATTTACACAATCTATACGCCAGTGTTTATTCTATTTAAAACTCAAAACAATTTCCCTTGGCTTAGTGACGAGCGGGCGGCCACAAATAAAAGTCCATCAGATGGCATCAACCGAAATTGTTATCCACATTCGGATGGCTGAGTGGACGCTGGTCCTGGCTACTGGATGGCTGTTATCGACGCATATATGCATATGTAGGCAAATATATACATATCTAAACTTGGCTGAATCGCCCTTAAATAACCAAACAATAACTACAAGTGGAAACACCCAGAGCCCATACATTTCAGCCTCGAATTGTCCCTGTTGTAGCTGCATTTTTTATTTACTCCGGTGCACGCTACAAAAAAAGAGTCAATTGGGTGAGAGAGAGGCAGAGGGGAAAATTGAAAATGTATTCCATTTGTTACAGAATTTATTCGCCAGTGGCTGACTATATCACGTTAGGATAGACAGGATAAAGCCCTTCGATTAGTAGAAAAAATCATAAATTAATATCAAATAAACTATTCCGTTTCACTGTTGATTGTTTTGAAAATCAGCAATAATAACAAATACAATGAATAATCACATAAAAAAGCAAATTAATATATTCATGTGTGTATTATTTTATTAATTTAAAATGTGAATTATTTATTTTAAATATTCATTGGCTAGCTGCTTCATAAAATCCTTCTTTACAAATAAATTTAAGTTCCTATAAATTTAATCTGATGGAAAATGCACAAGACAAAAGTGTCCCTCATCCAATTATGATATTTTCCACTCACTCCCAGCCCCGGCTCCGGCTCCGGCTCTTCCTGATCAATTTCATTTCCTGCATCCGCCATCGTATGCATCTAACCCATAAAGTTGTAGGGCATACCGCCAATAAACATAACAATGGATGGTCGCCGCGCCGCGCCGTCAATGACGATGGCGATGGATGGGGGCATCCTGTGCAGGACCCGTTTAGGAGCAGGACCTCAATTTGTTTTAGCGCTAAAAATACAAATAAAACACGAACCGCTCATGGCGACGGACTGGGAAGCGGGACCCTTGAAAAAACCACACCAATTTGCAGCTGCAGCCAACATTTTACGCCGGGATATTCGACACCAAAAAACAACAACTGAAAAATCGTAAAAACAGTAAAGAAATATCGGCGGTTAGGGGCAGAAAATAGGGCCAGGGAAGCTGGTCGGCGAAAAAATATGTCTATTTAAATTTGTTTTGTGGTCTCGTTGTGTTCGTCTGCGGTTCTTTTAGGTAATTTGCACATTTTACACGCAGACAGGACGCGATAGATATCGAACCGGGGCGGAGCGGAGCGGACCGGGTCCTAGCTATAACGTAAATATTGAAATGTATTTGGCAGCTGCGCTCGAAATTCGCCCAAAAGTAAATAGACGGCGGAGGCGACTGGATGAGGCAGGGGAAGGTACATATGTGGGCATTGGGGGTTGGAGATGGCGCTGACATATGTTCTTGGCAACGAGGGCACGTGATTTGCATTTTAAAGCGATTGCCGTCGCTTATAATGTGTAATATGTAATCACAATGCAGCGGGAATTAAAGACGATAAAAATATTAATCATACGCCGCGTGGCGCTCATTATGCGCCACTTGGGGCAAATTCCAAGACGCAGCCACCGGCAACGGGGACAAATAAAAAGAAAAGCCAGCTCCCTGAGGAGCTAGGGGAAAGAGCTGAGTTCCCAGCGAAATGAAAAGTGAAAGGCGCCACACAGAGTGGGGCGTAACGGTTCAAGGAGTTGCTCTGCGAGCTCCAAACGGAAGTTGGAAAAATTTAATTAAAGCTGACGACGCCGTAGGCATCCTGCAAACAGAAGAGCACCGGGACCTAGGCAAAGTGAGGAAAGTTCCTGGCCAAAAGGCAACTCTCAAGTTTACTTTATTTAAGACTCTTCTGCAAAAAGGAAGAAGGGCGCTAGTCCACCTCTAGCTACAAGATCGGTTAAAAGGATGACAAGGTCCCAAAAGCATTTTAAAATAAATTTTTTAAGGGGAAAATGAGAGAAGTTAACAATATTTAGAGAACAATATCACTTTTTCTTAATTCTTTACCAACATAATAAAATAAATTTTGTATTAAAACATATATATATTTTTTTTATACTTTCTATATATATAATTTTGGTGTGAGTACTTTTGTACTTTTTCATGTGGGATTATTTTGTTAGCTTAAGTCAGTAAATGTTAAGTTTTATTTAAAGTAATGATTATAATATTGATTTATGTTCGAAATAAAAAAATAAATGAATCTCGTCGTCGTTCATCTCTCCGTCGTTTAACCGTCGTCTTGGCTCGCTCGATCTCAACTCTCAGCTCTCGTCGTCGTTTGCCTCCTCTCTTCCTCGATCTCGTCATCCTTCGACGAGTACTCCTCGCCTTGATCTTCGTGCCGCTCTCCTCTCCTCGTAGTCTGTATATATCTCGTCGTCTTCAGGGTTGCCAGCTCGTCATCCGTATTCGTTGCGCTCGTCGTCATCGGGGGGAAACACACCACACATTTATTTTTAGTTTTTTGTTCTCAAAGTGTTTTTCTCTTCTTAAAATAAAATATTTTTTTTTGCATTCGTGCTAAAAGTGAGAAGAGTACGTATTTGAGAACGCGGTTTCTCAATTTCAGGATGCCATAATTCCCTCTGTGTATATTAGTAGTCCATTATCTTGAAATTTATGAAGTTTTCGATTTATTCTAACTAAAACCAACCTTTCAACAAAATTTCACTATACTCTCTTTTAATGGCTAAACTTACTTGCACTTACTTTTCTCTTTTAAAATGGCATCAGACTAAAAACATCCAATAAGTTTTTTTTTAACCTTCATCGCCTCATAAAATTTCCTTTTAACCCTAACGATCTGCATCCACATTCTATAGAAAACCCGTTCGTTGGGTTTACTACCAACTGCAAATAGTTAGTACCTTTAGCTAGTACCTTTACAGTCCGCAGTGCATCGATGAGTGTAGAGAACATTAGAAGGGAATTCGCGGGTCTGTCCTGTCGCCCGCCGAGAGAAGAGCTAGTTTATGGCGGGGGCTTTGTTCTGGCCAACCAACTGTCTGGCTGACCGTCTTTATGTCCTGACATGTCCTGTTCCACTCCCGAATGGATGTGTGTGCATGTGGGTTAATAACGTCATTTATTATGCACTTCTTTCCGGCATTTCCGGTATTTACCGCGCACGCGACACGACACATAAATGTTGCCATAAATTTTGCACTGCAGCGCCGCAGGAGACGAGCGTGTGTGTGTGTGTGGGGCGAATGCAGTTCACGTTTGTTCGGCATTCCTGGTTACGACTCCTCCAAGGATGTCTTCACTGCGGTCTCCGAAGGTACGGGTACTTCTGCTCAAATAACTTGCAATTTATTTGCCGTAGAACTGCGCTCGTGTATGTGTGTGTGTGTGGCGAAAAGCAACTTCCGTTGACGCCTCCGCCATTTTGTTGGCGCGCCGCAAACGCCATTTTGCAAAAGCAACAACATGGCGTCGAAAGAAATGCAAATGCAAACTGCAGGCTGCATGCCACCTGCCCAGAATCCCGCGGCTCCTCCCGGCACCTGAGCTGTATTTTATTTTATTCCACTGCCACCGCCACGGCGGTTTATAAATTTGTATTTCTCCGCAGCTCCGATGCTTGTTTTTGCGATTTTACGGCGCAAAACTTTACGGTTTACGCGGTGAAAGTGGCTTCCCGGGTTACGCCGGAGTTCCTTCGCTGCCCATAAATTTCCATTTCGTTTCAGCCATTGGTTTTGCACAGAAATTGAGTAGCTGCGAGTACTCATAAATCTCAGCCAGTTCAATAAGGTAAACACGAGCGCGAAAAAAGTGCGGCTTGAACTTTGAAAGTTTGGCTCCCCTTACATGATTTGCATTTATATGCAGTTTGGCTTGTCTGGCGGAAGTGCATCAAATGTGCATGCATGAGACTCAATCGAGGAAAGCTTACTCTTTTTGCGTCTGGTCTTTAAGTGCCCGGAATAAGTTAGATCTTGTGGTGGCCAGACATAATCATATGGTATTATCTCTCTCTATATGGCTCTGCATCTACTTAAATATATGGCCACCACAACGCGAACATAGCAGCTAATTAATACCAGCATTGGCGGTGACCACCAACGATGCTGTTGCTCAATTAGAGAACATCAATATCTACAAGGGTTCGAGTGCGGTCAAACACAGGCCACCCACAAGGAAGAAATTGACATAAATTACTATCAAATCAGGGGCGGGTTAGTTGGCATTCAATGGGATTTATTTAGAAAAATAATAATCTAATAATAATGCCAAGTAATAATTATTAAATAATATTATTGATCGTTTTTTTGATAATTTAAAAAAAGTTGAGTCAGAAATGAATAAAGAACCATTAAGAAGAGTCTCCAGATGTGTATCGAGAAGAAAGTTCTACATGATAAATCGATAAAACAATCGCGCTATATATTATATCAAAAATATCATAAATTTTGATGTATCGAAATTTGAAATATCGAAAATTATCATTAATTATTAAATATCGATATTATCGAATATATGATATTATTATTAATTTTCTTGTGTTTTTACCGATTATTGTTAAAACAGTTTTTAAACTTAATTTTTTACAACCTCTATTAATTTGTATGCAACACAAGCTCACACCTACCTTAGGCTTTTCATCGGTTCGATATATGTTATCAAACAGAATATCGACTTATCGCACATGTACGCAATTTTATCGTGTCAAGTATGGTTACAGTTTCGATATATTGATATTTTCTGTCATCCCTAATATGGCACAGAATATTAGCGACTGCCTGTGGGAAATAAAAAAAGGGTAAGATTAGAAAAAGGTTGACTTGCAGAAATTATCTTACCAGGCCACAAGTGCCCCCTCCTTCAACGACGCCTCTGATCAAAATAGCAGTCTTCTTCGACGCCGGCAACTCCCATCCTCAGCTCGCCATCCTCGGTCGCCCTTGTCCTGTTTATTTATTGCCATAATTCAAACTCAATTTTTATCTTTCCGTGCCCGGGCGGGCTCCTTGTTAGTTCGCAGGGGACGAAGGTTGGTGGCGGCCGACTGTAAAATATGCAAAAATAATTATGCGCAAAGTGCAACCCACCGCGAGGGGTACGGTACTGTACCGCCTTCGAATGACTGCCGGAATGCAGTTGTAAATGTGTCCGTTTATTTGTTTGCCCATTTGCTTGTCTATTTGTTTGCTTGACTGTGTGGACGGACGCTGGACGGTCAGCGGTCGGGCTGGCCTGTTTATTTGCTCGCCAGCCTGTTTTGCATAGTTTAGTCAGGCGGCTGCTGAAGGGCGGCGCTTTCAAAAATTTAAAACTCATTTGATTTGCATGAAATTTCATTGGCCTTCCTCGGTTTATTTACCTCACTTTGATGGTGATGTGTGTGCACTGCAACAAAATCGGAATGATGACAATTTAAGGCATTTCTTAATGGGAAGTATATTATTAACGCAGGTTTAAAGAAGGAGTTGAGATACACAATTTCTTTTCCCGTTTGGCCCCAAAGGGTCTTGGTCTAAATCAAACTCTTGAGACTCTTGTTACATTTGCCTACGTGGACCGATGGGAAGGCGGCTGGTCTATGAACTCTGCAAGAGTTTGAAGGCTAAAATTGGATTATCATGTAAATAAAGGCTCTTTATATTTAATAGTTCTAGTAACAAATTTAAACATATGCTGGCCAACATGGGAATAAAATCGTTCAACAAAAAAAATACAATTTTTGTAGTATTTAAAATCTTAATTTGAATTTGCTTAACTGAAGTTTGTGTTTGTAAACTGATTGAATTTCTTTATCTTTCGTTCTCTATTAAGAGTTTTTCACACACATTGTACTAATTCTTATTAGAAATATGTATTGTTTAAATCCCAACGCCATACACTCTTCTCACAGTCCATGGCCAATGAATTTTCGACTAAAACTACATAAATTGATGCGCATTTATAATTGTTCTGAATGTACACAGTCACAGAGGGAAAGAGTGGCTTTCGTTTTATCACCAGCAGAACAGGGCACCAGCCAGGCCCGATTGCGAGTGGAAATAATGAAAATGTAATTTCATTTCTGGCCAAGGGAACCAGCCATCACTTAAAATGCCCCCCTTGAAGTCACCCCTGCCAGAGATCGACCCCATTATCCTCAGCCTCCTGCTCCAATTATTGTTTGTTGTTTGCGCTCCCCTGCGCTCCTTTTCGCGATGTTGTTTCCGCTTATGAAATTAATTTTCATTGATTTGGCAAACGTTGAATTCATAATTTTGACGCATTATTTTTGCGTGAATTTCGAATTGTGTTTATCTGAATACATTGGCGCATTAAAAGATAATGAACCTGATGGGAGCCGTGCTCGGATTTATCGGTGGGGTGCTGGGCTGGCTATCTGGCTATCTGTTTGCGGTCTGTGATGGAAATTTGCACATGAAAAGGATAACTTTGTGAAATATAATGAGAATAAGTAATGGGGCATGGCTCGTTTAGATATTGCAGAGAGTGCTCTGCGAATTTAAGTTTGATATTTGCAGATAATTAAACAACACTTTTAGTTTATATTCACAGGAATACGAGCTCCTTTACAAAAGTTGTCAAAAAAGTTAAGAGAAATTGAGAATTACTAATGTAAATAATCAAATATCACAAATAATTATAGAGAAAATAAGAAAATACAATTTTCTCGTACTTATATTAGCTTAAACTTTTAATTTTAATTAATTAAAACAGCATTTGATATTTTTTAAGCCACAAAAGTTACCAACGATTCATTTTAACCTAATTAAAATTATTTCCCCATCAGGGAAAATTCGAAATAATTATTGTAGCCACTTCAGGACCACTCCCAGCCACGCAATAACCTTGACATCTTAATTAGGCAACTGGCAATCCTCGGGATTGGCACTCGAGAAGCCAAAGGACGACGCCATCTGAAAAATTTCAACAACATTTAACACATTGCCAAATCTAGCGAAACCCCCCGTTACAGCCCCCCGGAAAAGTGAAAAGCCAAAGCCAGCCGAAGCCAGGCCAGTCCAGCTGAGTGGAAAATCTGGGGAGAAAAACTACGAGAAACACCCATGGCAGAAGTTCATGAAAATTTTATTTACACGCTACCAAACGGTCCGAATTAATCTCTTGGCAAATTTATTTGAAAATGTGCCATAAAAATGCATACAAAAAAGATGGAAATGCCTCAGGGAGAGGGAGAGGGAGAGAGCTGAGCAAACAAGCTCTATACAATTTTCCTTCACTTGACGCTTTTCTCAATTTTTCACCCACCCTCGCCCATCGCTGATTTCCTCTGTGCGAGCTGCTTGATTTTCGATTTGTTTCTTAATTTCTGCGAATTTGTTCTGTACTCAACGATTTGGGCAAACACACACACATCCAGATACAAACACACACACACACAGAGAAAAAGGGGAAAAAATTGGGTGGGACTGTGGGTCGGCGAGGAAAATCCCTGGAGCGTCCACCCATTCGAACCATAAATACTTCCTCCCCTTCTGTCAGCAACTGATTTCCCTCTGATTTATTTGCAAATGCGAAATTTGCTTTTTATGTTTTTATTTTTATTTACTTTGTATTCGCACCACGGATTCGGTAAGCAGTCCGCAAAAACTCTCTCAGGGGGTAGAGTGTCGCCCATGCCAATGCCCACGCCCCCTCCATTCCCATTCCCTTGGAGGTGTGAACATGTTTTCTTTGGCCGCCCTCCAAGAGCAGCCACCCTGCCAGCCCGGCAAGTCGGGTAATTTTTCTCTATTTTGTTCAGCACTTTCACTTGGCTTCACCGCATTTCGCCATTTTTCGAGCTGCCTTTCCTCTATTTTGGCTTCCTTTTCTCGACTTTTTTTCTCCCTTTTTGATGGCATTTACTATACACACAATAATCATTGCAATTTTGATGCTCCAATAATTTGGAAATAAGTTGGCAGCCATGGAAGGGTTGTTGTTTACTTGGGAACCTCGAACTCAAGGAGCTGTTGCGGATTTTTTTTCTTTTTTCGAAAAAGGCTATTTGGGTCAAAGACATTATATTAACTGAGGAGACTCGTGCAATAAGGTAATAAAGTATTCCGGAAAGAAAATTATGGGGGCGAAGTTTTAAATATCGAAAGTAAAAATGTGGAAGCTTACATTTAGTAATGAGCTCTGTTTAATTTTCAAAGTAGAGCTTTTATAGGATCGGTTTTTGCCCTCCCTCCAAATTTTTGCGGACAGATAAAGTTCCGGCTAAGAAAATTTGGTTCTCTATCGTGTAAATGTAAAAGCTTACTTCAGCCGGGACCCAGACTTCACGTAAAATCTTTTACGGCCCGAAAAAAAATTGATTCACGATAACCGATAATTATAAGAATAGACTAACAGCGAATTTTTTTCCCGACTTATTTTCAATTTGAATTTTTTTTACCTGAGCATAAACCAATTAGATAAATAACTAATGCAACCATATGTTTGCGCAATACAGCACGATTCAGTATTTTACAGCAATAATCGATAAATACGTGGGCTGCTACATATATTTCTGGCCTAATAATGAAAATACGAATATTTATTAAGGAAAATAGTTTTATTGTTTTTCAAAATATTCTCCATCAAGATTTACACACTTTTGCATGCGCTCAAACCAATTTTCGAAGCACTTTTTCCACTCTGATTGACACACCTCAAAAACATGGTTTTTGAATGCTTCAACAGCATCTTCTGGCGACGAAAATCGTTGACCACGCATTTTCTTCTTGATGTGAGGGAATAAAAAGAAGTCATTTGGTGCCAAGTCAGGACTGTACGGCGGATGACCCATCAATTCGACGTTTTGGCCAGTC
>VNJW01010038.1:0-10007 GCA_008042615.1 Drosophila auraria
ACGCGAACTAGTCTCTCAGTTTTTGAGCTATCGGGCTGAAATTTTCCGCATAGTCTTATTTCTTTAGCACGCAGTATATATGTCGGAACGGCCGAAATCGGACCACTATATCCTATAGCTGCCATAGGAATGATGGCGAAATTAATGTACAAAAATTTTTTATTTCTCTGTTTTTCAACGAATTTCTATAAATTTCGAGATATAGTCGTTTTTTGTAGTTCTAGAATTACGGTTTTAATTTCATTAAGATCGGACAACTATATCATATAGCTGCCATAGAAGGGATCGGTCGATTTATATGAAAATGTAAAATTCTACATGTAAAATGTAAAATTTACAAAATTTACATAATTTGACATTTTTTTTTACATTACCAAATTGAATCGATTTTCAATGATCCAATTGCTGACTGCAAGGGTATATAAACTTCGGTTTACCGAAGTTAGCTTTCTTTCTCGTTTTTTAATAATTCCTCTTCATTAGTTTATGTGTTAATTGTGGGCTTATGTTTATTATCTCACTTCGGATTAAGGAGTTTCAACTAATTAGTAAAGGTTGTAAACATAACTAACTCCCGAAAAAAATGTTAGTGTGCAAAAATAGCTTCTGTTATTTACTGCTAATTAGTAAAGGCTTAAGTTTATTTTGTAACTCCATCAACAGAATTTTTTACTATTTAATTATTTTATTTTGTGGAATCCCCGAAAAATCCTGCATATTTTAAAGTTGGCCAAGAGAACTCGCTGCGATCTCACAGCTCTGGCTGGAAGCCTCTCAGACAGCAGTTAGTTTCAAATTCAGTTTCAGTTTCAGGTGCATTTGCAGTTGCTGAGATTAAGTCTCGTCTCTTGGCTCTCAGGTGCTTCTACCTTTATTGTGGCTAGATGGCTAGGTGGCTAGGTGGCTTGGTGGCTAGGTGGCTTTATGGTATATATAGTATATAAGCTGGCCAATGTGGTGGCGCAACGCTTTGGCATGTGCATGTTCATGTGCATGACTCGAGAGTGCATTGTACAACACACAAAAGCAAAGCAAATCCAAACACACATGAACAATTGCCACAACATTAGCAGCAGCAGCAGCGGCAACAATTTGTGGCTTGTTTGGCTTTTGGGTTGGGCTTATGGTTTGTTTTTGTTTTTTTTTTTCTTCTGCTGTTTGCTAAGTAAAAAGCCTTGTTTTGTTTTCCAGTAATTTTCACCATTAGCCATTGGCAGCTTTTGTTGGGGTTCAACAGTCAGTCAGCCAGCAATCAGATTTTAAAGCAGAAACAGCAAAAAGGTAAATGATTTAATTATGTGGCGCCCACGCAATCAATTTAGTTTATTGATTTTTTCCCTTTCACTGTGCGTTGTTTTCCTTGTACAGTGGACACTTTGTAGAGGGTACAGTGGGTTAATTAAGTTTTTGTGGGGAATTAAGAGTTAAATACTCTATTTATAATTTTAACTGAATGGAGAATGGAAGGTTTATTGAATTTTCGTAAAGAAAAAGTTGGAGACTCAAATTATTGTATTTAATGAAGGAATAAAATTATTTTGATTAATTAATTAGCCTTTATTATCAAGAAAATAATTCTAGACATGTACAAAATACATTATCAAATATTTTAGACATTTTTAGAGATTTAAACAGACTCATTAGAAACTCTTAATTATTATTTCTATTAAAAAAAATCTTAATATATTTTAAAAGATTCAATAAAAAAGTTTTTAAAGTCTTTCATTGATTTTAATCATTAAAATAAATGCGTATTAAAATAAACCAACCTTAAAAGCCTTCAAAAAAATATTTTAAGTATTTATCTAAATAGTTTTAAATATTTTAGTGGCATTTTTAAATACTCCACTTAAAAGAAATCCCCAAAAATAAAGTTTACTTTATCGAGCGTGCCTTGTAAATGTCAAATTAAATTTCGTATTTTTGCTTGCACATTTTGCTTCTTCTTTAAATTTAATTTGGCAACGGCGCAAGCACAAGAGAATATAATAATAATAATAATAATAATAATAATAAATATACAAATGTTTGAAAACTCCTTTCACTTTTTTGAAAAGTTGAAACCAATCCGTCGCTGTTGTTGTTGGTGTTGGCGCTGTCGTGCAACGAAGCATTGCCTGCAGCAGCAGCGGCAGCAGCAGCAGCGCAGAATGTTTGCCACATTGCCACAGATACTACAGACTACAGATACAGATACAGATACACGCGGGGCAAGGTGGCATTTCAGAGTTCCACTGACACAGAGACCAACTAAAGCGCAACGCAAAAACGCAACGCGAAGCGAAACGAATCAAAAACGAATCGCCAGAAACGAGAAACGAGCCCGAAGTACGAGTATCTGCCAGTTACAGATACAAATGCAAAGCTGCCAGCGTTGAACGAACTTTCGCATGTTGAGCTGCATGTAGTTACAGCTACTAACCTTTCCGAGAAGTGTATTAAATACACAAAGGAAAAAAAGTGATGAAAGAAGAATATTTTCATTAAGAGAATATTTTTATTTGAACGAAAATAAAATTTTAAAGGGGGGGAAATAAGAATTTAAATAAGACAAGCTTGGAAGAAGTTAAGGAATTTAATTATGACTTTTTAGAATAGGTTTTCTTTCTAAAAATAAGTTAAAATTTTAATTTTTCGAGCAAATTGTTATATTCTGACTCAGTTTTTTGGTATTAAAGAGTTTGTTGAGAAGTTTTTAATACCCAAAGCGTACTTAATAGATTTCAAGACACATTCCTTGATCCAGCACTCAAGACGAATCTGACTCGAAAAAGCTTGGCCAAGCGCAACAAATGTATCTGTTAGGTAGGTAGGTAGACCGGTGGGTAGGGTGGTGGTCCGGTGTGTTAGCTACACACAGAGAGAACTATAATTGAAATCGGGTTTCTATTTTTACGATTATTTGATGATTGTGTGTGATGGCTGCGCACTCGAGTGGAGCTGAGCAGAGCAGAGCAAAAAAGCAAAGGCGAAGGCATCGGCTCATGTCTAATAAGCAGATTACGCAGCTCGCACTTGAATGCCCACACAGCCGGGGCCAATCCTCGAAAGAAACTCAACAAGCAGTCAGCCAGCCACTTCTTCAGTCTTCAAGAATCTGCCAAAAAAAGCGAGCAATAATAAGAGCTCCAAAGCATGCTTAATTTATATCTTTTTGGCTCAATGACGCAACTTTTGTGGGATTTATAATGAATTTTACAATCTACAATTTTCTTTACAACCACTATTTTTTTTATAACATTTTTCCCTGTTGCATAACCCCGCCGGTTGTTATTTTTTAAACGATCTATTTGAAATGACAGCCACGTAGCTGTCAAGAGTTGTTGTCACGTCGAAGAAAGTGAAATTACAAAATTTGAAAAATCGAACAAGAGACCTAAAGTTGAGCTGTGAAAAAGGGCAGACACTGGCCGGCAGGTCAGAGCAGAGGCAGCAAATTCCAATAGTCCAGATTCGTTTGAATGAAAACTATAAGCGATAGATTTCCTTCGATGCAGCTTAGATTATAGCGTAGTTGCGATCGTGATTTGTTGGGGCCATTAACCGATTTGGCCTGCACGTGCTGGCCGGAGGAGGCCCTCTGGAACTCAATCATCTTCAACATCATCTGAGCGGCGCTGTGATTAATGATAAGGCATAAGTGCACGCCAGACCCGGATTAATAAATAAATACTCGTCGTACAATTTTTGATACATAAGAGATGTAATAAGCAATAATTTTGTACTGAATTTTTTGTTTGTGCCAGCAATTTAATTTTATTTAATTCCAGCGTCTTGCTGAAAGCTGTTGCCATCTCATCTTGTTTTTTCCTTTATTGTATTATTTGCTTACATATATGTACTATATATTATGTATGCTGCTCGGGGCAATAAACCCTCGCCGACTTTTGCACGCTGACTTACAGAGAGTGAGCAGATGGGATCGAATCAGTTGATGGGATGATGGGGGAAATAAGTAAACACACGATTATTAAATTGTTATTTAAATGGGATTTAGGATGGCCCCAAAAAATCTTGAGCACTTAAGGGACACTTAGCGCAGGCAACATAAATCACATGTTGGATATTTTTCTTTATTTTTTGAGTTAATTGCCTTGTTTGTTTACCGAGTTAGTGGCCGGTGAATCAACCTCTCGCGATCTGGGCCAGGCAGTCGGCAAATCCCAATTGGTATTAGTCAGAGCCAACAGCAGCAGCATCCCAGCCCACATTGTCGCAGGTTTTTTTCTGATCACAAAAATGCTTTGTGGGTGGTCGATCTTAACTGCAGTCTGTCATTAAAAGTAGAATCTCAGTGGCATCGAACAGAAGCTATTAAGTGGTACACCTTTTCAGAGATATTATATATTTTTGTATTCGTGCCAAGCTAGCGAGCTAATCCGCACCTGAATCTGGCACAATCGCCAACTGTTGATACAACTGTTTTTCCCCTATTTATATATCATACTTACGTATATATAGATACAGATTGTTTCAGTTGACAGTGGTTATACTTTTTTATAGCTTACCTGGCATGTTCCACTTAGTTGCTATATTTTCTGTTATCAATCTGCCAGCGGAAATGGTGTATCTCTTGTACCAGTTCTTTGGTGGCGGAAGTAAATGGAACCTTGGTAAAAAATTATAAAAGAACTTTTAGTTGACGCCAACAGATTGGGAAAATTGCTGAGAAAGTAAAGTTTTAAAGGGAGTATCTAGTTAGGAACAGTAAAAAACTTAGTCATATTTAATATTAAAGTGTTAGAATGGGAAAATAGACAACTTAAACAATATAATAAAAGAAAGATATAGAAAAATAATAAAGTAATAGAAATAATTGGAAATAATTAAATTAGTGATGATAGATCATCAAAATATTAATATATCGATACTGTATCGATACTGTATCAAGGTTTTACATTGCGATATATGAAAGATAAATCGATAAATATGATATTTTCGATAAAATTGGTTAAATTGATATTTTAAAGTTAAATGCATTATTTTTCGATACTTCAAATTTTGATATACTAAACTATACGATATTCTTGATATAATTTTGGTCACTATATTTTTTGTATCAATATCAATCGATATTCCAAATTTCGATATATTAAACCATACGATTACGATACGATATATGAAAAATACATCGATAAACCCGATATTTTCGATAATATTGGTTAAATGGATATTTTAAAGTTAAACGCATTATTTATCGATACTTTAAATTTTGATATATCAAACCATACGATACTCTCGATATGATCTTGACCGCGATAATTTTTATGGATTCATAAGGACATTTTCTCTCGATATCTTTATTATATTCCATATGAAGTTCTCATTAGTCATTAATTAATACATTAAATATACCTCGAATTTCTATAAATAATGAACTACTTAGGACTGCCATAAATGTACGAACTATGATATATGGATATATAGCTTCTCAAGGCTCAGAAGATTGATTAAGTTCAGTATGAACAATGCAAGTTTCTATGGAGAAACCACATCGCAACCATATTGAAGTGCATCCCCCCACAGGTATTGTGTTTATTTTCACCTGGCTGTCTATCAGCTTGTATATAGATACATATAATAACTTGATTCGAGCAGATGCGATTCCCAGGAAGCAATTGATAGTAGCTAAAGAACAGTTTTAGTGGCACGAAGTCATTTATCAATTTTAATTACAACCACGAAGCTATGGCAACGAAATTTCGACCTGCCCTGCCTTTCAAAAGCACAAACAAGGGGAGCTCTGCTGTAGGCTTGTGTCTGGCTTCAAGGTCTGAATGCCGCACACATCGAAAGTGTCTCGGGCTGGGGCTCGGGCTCGGGCTCGGAGTTTCGATGTAAGCGATTTTAATTGATTCCGAGTCAAATTGCCATTAACTGATAGATGGAAGGCACGTCGACAGGCGCACACAGACACAGCTAAATCCGCATGCCGAAACTTCATTACTATTCTGCCTAGCAGCGGAGCTGGCTCGTATCCCATGGATACTCAGATACTCATCGTCACATTGCTGTAATTATAAGTTGCATGATTCTGAAAAGTCACGCTAGAAAACAATGAGCCGTCGAAAGAGCCAAAAACAAATAAAGAACAGCACTCCACTCCAGACACACATAAAGCACATCAAAACGATATCAAAACTAGGCGAGCGAACAGTCATTTGCCATTTTCAAAGCCATCAACACAATGAGCAGAAAACTTGAATAAAAATAGACAAGAATACAACGCAAAAACGCAAAAAACAGCGAAGACGAGTTGACGAAAACAAAAACACCATTTGCAATTGAAAGTTTCGTTGTTTATCTGATGGCTTTAATCGCTTAATTGAAATCAGTTGATACGCGTTAGGCGAAATTAAGTTTAACTCAATTAAAGCCAAGCCAAGCAGCCATAATAGTTAACAGCCAGCGGCCAAAGCAAAATAAATACCATTTTAATCCGGGCTTTGTCAACAGATTAAAGCCAAAATAAATAAACTAAAAAGCTAACTGATCTTAATTAAGTTGAGCTTGCAGAGAGGTGTTTTTCTTATAATTTCTTAGTTTATTTACACAACAAAGAATTATATTATTAAAAGAGTAAAGTCTCAAGTCTTAGGAACTAATTAAGGCAAATTCTTGGCATAAAAAACAGAATCATTTCCTTTAAGCGTAAGAAAAGAATAATAACTTAAATCGTATTAAAAAACACGTCTCAAAGGTTTGTTTCCTTGCCTTTCATTAAAAGTAAATATTTTTCGTCTTTCATACAACATATTTACCAAATATTATGAAACCTGAAACAAAGCAAAGGAAATACAAAACTCCCATACAATTTAAGCATAATATTTGCACAAATGGCTTCGGTTTCTGTACTTCTGTTTGATCAGAATCTTTTTCGACAGCGGATATAGAATATATACCATATATAGTAAATACCAACGACTGGTTCCCCCTAATTTAATATCTATTAACTATTTTTTGTTTTGTTTCGTTGTTTTGGGGCGGCAACTTTCTATTTTTCAATCCGTTTTAATGATGTTCAATTAAATGGCTTAATCTAAATTTGCCCAATCTCAATTAGTATCGTAATTTACCTTTGTTCTGTATTAATTTCTGTATTTTCTGTGTTTTTAGTTTATTTTTAGTTATAAACACGCGTTGCAAATGGGCCTTTTTTTTATGGGATTGCATAATAAAATCGGTGGGTAGGCAGGCCTCCTGAAAGTCGTAACCAAAAGTCGGAAAAAGAGAGACCCACAAAGTGAATTAAATTAACCAAGAGTGTCGGTCGGTTGTCCAATCAAATCCAAATCAAATTCAGCCCGACTCTCTACCTCCGTGTCACGTTTGTGATGACTCCGTTCCACACTTTTTTTTTTTTTTTGACACAGAAAATGAGGAAAGGAAAATTAAACCGCCGTCAGACAACCAGACAAGCAAAACCGAAAGTCCAGAAGCCCCGAACTTCTGCTGCTGAAAGGTGAAGCGCTAAACCAATAAAAGCTAGATAGAAGAGATACAAAAAATATAAAAAAAAGAAAGGAAGCCAGTTTCAGCTAAAAGAAATTCAATTTCCGCCTTGTCATAAACAGCAAAAAGGGCGGCTAAACACTTCCGATCAGCAGTTTTCAATGCAATTACCGATGCAAATATTATATATATACTAGAGGTGTTCTGGGTACTTTAACTATCTAACTTGAAGGTGTTATTAAATCTGACAATGAGTGACTAGGGGTTTTTGTGAATGTCAGTTTTAGATTTGACGGATAACTAGTGTTAATTTAGTAAATAATTGGGAGGAGACAGAGAGTATTTAGGGAGATAATTTAGGGAAATAAATAAAAAAAAAAAAGAACAAAATAGAAAAAAATAATTTAAAAAAAAAAATTAAAAAAAAAAAATTAAAAAATTAAAAAAAAAATAAAATAAATATATTTTATTAAAAAAAAGTTATGACTAATAAAATAGTTACTAAACTCTAAAATAGCTAGATTTAGCCACAATATAATAATTTGACAGCTCTGGTGCCTTGTTCTGTGCATACTAAGCGTGTGCCGGTAGAGGCCGGGCAGAGAATTTTTTTTTTTAATTGCGAGTCAGGGTCTTGGACATCACTGATGTGTGAATAAATTTATGATTGTAAATTATTATTATTTAAAATTAAAGTTTAAGAGGCAAAGAGTTCTATTATGTATTCTTTAAAACTTTATAAAATAGAAAAGGGAAGAATTAGCCCTTTCAGAGCTGTGAAACCTTAACCTTTTAAACTTTAATATTTAAAGTAAACCCTTTTATTTGTTAATAATTACAAAGAGCATTCATAACCTCGCTTCGCTTTTATTTAAACTTCTTCCCCCTGATTCTTGGGCGCTGGTCGTGTCGGCGGCACTTTCATTTTCAGTCTGGCTTGGGAAGTGCGAGTATGCGAAGCTATGCCAAAAACGCAAGTGTATCTGAATCTGATTTCTGATTTTGTCCGCGTGTTTGCCGCTGATTTTGTTGGTTCGAATCGAATCGAAGCGCATTGAAGTGAAGTGAATTGAATGCGTATTTGAAATGTCGGTCGAACTGGTTTTTTTTGGGGCTTGGGGAATTCGTCGTCGTCGACGCCGCTGCTTGGCATAGCAATTAGTTGCGATTTGCATTTCCAGCGGGGGGATCGATGGGAGCGAGGCGAAGCGCTGGGTCTAGAATTTGGCCACCACAAGACTTTCGTTTCGTTGCGGCATTTTGAAGCCCGTGCTGAATGGCGGAACTGAAGTATCCGATCTTTGGCCAACTGCAGGGGGTGCCGTGCCGACGAGAGAGCGTGAGAGATACAGATACATTCGCAATGGACACGGCTTATTGGGTCAGGGTCGCCCTGAATGAGTCTGCGTCTTGCCAAACAGCCAAGCAGCCAAGACATCATCAGCTACAGATACAGATACGGCTAACAAACAGCTAAGACAGCGAGCAGCAAGCAGCGCAGCGGCAACAACAATAGCATTAATAATGGCAACAAGCTTGGCCCGACTTCGACCTCAGCTCTCGGCGTTTTATATTATATTTCTCGTGTGCTGCCGCTGCCTCTACTTCAGCCGCTGCACTGCAAGATGGCTTTGTATCTGCAAGATACATTAACGCGCTGCCTGCCTCAATGCTACCGCGAGTATTACTTTTTTAGGCGTCCATCACGAGCGAATAGGCATTAATCAAGCAATATCCAAAACAACCTTTCAGAAACCGAAAAAGAAACCCAAACTCGTTGCCAAATGTTTTTCGTTCCAAAGAGTTTTGGGTAAATTATAACACTGAGCCCCAGCCGACGAAATAACGGTAAAGCTAATGAAGCTAAATTATAATTCAGACCGCTTGTATATATTATGGCATCGAAATATTTGGCGTTCATCTCATTACTGTTATTATAAAGGCCAAACGCATCCAATTCAAATGAGCTGAGAGCGCGTTCGCTCGAAACAAGTATAAAATATATACTAAATATATTAAGTAAACATCTGATAAATACCCCACATATACACACACTCGGCCACCGATTATTGTTGCTATGCTTTGTGTCGTGTGTGTTGTCGCCACCAAATAATTATTCACATAATTTTCGGTTTCGGTTTATTTTCGGCTCTCGATAGCAACGTCGTCGACGGACTCCCCAATTAACATAACACTAATCTCTCCGCACGAGACGGATTTGGAATAGAAATATAGGCCTTATCAGCAGCCCAGCGCAGCGCAGGGCCGACTTTTTCCTGCTTATCGGAAAATGTATATTTTTGGTGTGTTTTTCTTCTCTGTTTTGTCTGGTTTGAAGTCTCGAATTCGTTTTGAGACAAAAATAAACTTATACGAAAGTCAAGTGATTACTTATTGTAAAAATATAGTTCTTTTATGGGAAAATGGGATTAATTTTAGACATTAACTGGAAATTTTTAGACGTTTTTAAGCTTAAATGATGTAGGTTCTAAGAATAACAATATAATGGTTTTTCTACGTAATCACCAGTGTGACCGTTTATGTTTTTTTTTACA
>VNJW01010039.1:0-11324 GCA_008042615.1 Drosophila auraria
TGAAATTCGAAAAACGAACAAGGGAAGACGAATCATTGTGCACCATGACAATGCGAGCTCTCACACATCGGCTCAAACCAGCGCCTTTTTGACTGGCCAAAACGTCGAATTGATCGGTCATCCGCCGTACAGTCCTGACTTGGCACCAAATGACTTCTTTTTATTCCCTCACATCAAGAAGAAAATGCGTGGTCAACGATTTTCGTCGCCAGAAGATGCTGTTGAAGCATTCAAAAACCATGTTTTTGAGGTGTGTCAATCAGAGTGGAAAAAGTGCTTCGAAAATTGGTTTGAGCGCATGCAAAAGTGTGTAAATCTTGATGGAGAATATTTTGAAAAACAATAAAACTATTTTCCTTAATAAATATTCGTATTTTCATTATTAGGCCAGAAATATATGTAGCAGCCCACGTATTATATTATATATACCAGGAGTATATTCCCATTAAATTTCCCATTTATAACGAATTAATTTCCATGCTTAAACCTATAGTGTCCTTAAGAAAATAAAACCTCAACTTGCCCCTGCTCTTGTTTCCATATCGCATTAATGTCAATTGCGGCGGCCATTGATTAAAAATCATACGTCCTGCAGCCCTGACACGCACACTCCCGCCTCCTTGCAGGATGTTTGCATTAAGTGCTCGTGCGTATTTGTGTTTGGGTGTGTGCGTGTCCTTTTGGCTTAACTTGCAATTTACTCAACTCGGTTCAGCTCAACTGGGATCCCGGCTATGCAATCCGCAATCCGCACTCCACTGTCATTTGTTGGCGCTTCCTTCGACCTGCTTGCTTGCAACTTATGCGTGACTCAAGTGCACACTCGAGGGCTTGGAGCTTGGTGCTGGGAGCTCGGAGCCGGGTCTTAAAGCGTACGCGGCTAAAACTTTTGCCACTTGAAATAGTTTTCCGCAACCCACTTTTCATCATCTCGCTGGGAGTCAGGCCAGCCTGTCTCGGGCTCGACTCGACTCGGCTCGGCTGGTTGACTTTATGCAAATAAATGTTTTTACTCATTTTAATACACATTTTTATGGCACTTTTGCTGGTAATGCGCCGCCAAAGCCCCCCATTACCCTTACTCTGCCTGGCCTGCCTCATATTCTTTGTTCGCCCCGTTTTATATCTGTGCTCATCTTTCATCTCGTTAGTGCGTAGTATTTATGCAGAAATTGGCTCAATTTGCTCTCGATTTATGCAGAAAGATACTTGAATGGCTCTCTGCACGGCCAACTGCGATTGTTTGCACTGATGGCCTCTGAGCTGAGAGCTAAGAGCTCCGGCTGCCGAGCCAAACCATTTGATACTTAATTGACTTGCATTTTTGCCCAGCAGCTGATTGCCTTAATGATGGACCATTAGCGATGAGTGCGTGAGGTGAAAGTTATGCAAACAGCACAAGTATTGTTCAGGAGCGCAATCACAAATATGACAAGGCCCCGCTGAAGGACTGTTGGCAAAATGGTTAAGAGGCTTTCGGGGTCAGGCACTTGATGGGCTTTAAAATAAAATGTGTTTTTGGCAAAAATTAAATGGAATTTAATTTGGGGAAATAATTGACGGATATTTTGAAATTAATTTTAAACAATTTCAATGGAGCATCAAATATTTAATAAATAGGAGAAACTTACAATAAATTTTTATATTGGTAGATCAGGGAAGAAAACCTAAATAGAAATATAGAAGGGTTTTTAACAAAATGAAGCTTACGGAATTAAAATTTTTAGTAATTTATATGTTTAATATGATTTGCATACAATTATTAAAAAATTGGTAAACTGTGACAATATTAATCATTAAATAAATACTTACTTTGGTAGATCAGGAAAGATGTTCATGCTAGAATAATTTCTAAAACCTTTTATGTTTAAGAAAATATAAATAATGAATATATAAGAGTTGTTTACAAAATGTAGCTTACGAAATTCAATATTTTTGCCTATTTGAAATATCTTAAGTAATTTATAATGAAATTTAAATAATATAAATAGGATTTAATATTTTAAATCCGGCTACAAGTAAGATTTTAGCAAATATTTCTCACTTTTCCCCATTTTTCAAGGATATGCATTTGCCACTATCGCATCAAGGCCATCACCATTGACAGCCTGATGATGTCCGCTAAGTGCATATTCCCCCCCTTTGGACCCGCGACAGCCACTAACCACTTGGAATATATAAATACATACATATATATTTATGTGCGATATTAGTTCTCGGCGCTTGGCCACAATGTTGCCATTTTATTGTGCAATTGCGACATTGTGGGTAACCTCTTGGAGCAGGGCAAGGACC
Organism: Drosophila auraria; assembly: GCA_008042615.1. Taxonomy (NCBI): domain Eukaryota; kingdom Metazoa; phylum Arthropoda; class Insecta; order Diptera; family Drosophilidae; genus Drosophila; species Drosophila auraria. The sequence continues at coordinate 2,296 of VNJW01010039.1, forward strand.
AAGGAGTTAAGGACTAGTGGGAGGGTAAGGGGTACGAGTGGGTTCGTAGTATTGGGTAAACGTTTCTTTGCTCGCTCTCTCGCCGGCATAGTAAGCGATTTCCGGCGCAGGACGAAAAGGTGGCGCCTTACCAATTGAATTGCAAATGTTGGCGGCGGACGACAATGAGAAGGAGCACAAGCAGCAGGAGGAGCAGGAGCAGCAGCAGTCCCGAGTCCTGGATAAAGGATGTGGCGGTGGTAACGGACCGAGGCGGAAGCGAGGCCATCAGAGGCAGCCATTGAATGGCTTACTGGAGGCGGACTCATGATTTCTGATTCGTACACAGCAAGAAAAGGGTATCTCGATTAGAGAATAAAAGGTTTTCTTACTGCATTAAATTCTTAATTACAAAATAAATGTTTGATTAAGGAATAAGGGAGCTTTGCTATTAATTAAATTCTTAATTTAAAACAAAATTGTTGACCTTTCTCTAATAACTATTTCTTTAATAATATTAATAAACGTTTAAAATTTATTTTAAATTATTTTTCAACATTCTAAATACGCCTGAATATTTATGTATTAGAATTAAATTTTTTACAGTGCCAAGTCTGCTGTGTTTGGCCTGCGGTTTGCCTAACGCGTTGTTTGCTCTGCGGTTCCTCCGTCCCGCCCAACTCTCCGACTCTGATTCTGATTCCGATTCCAACTGCGATTGCCGCTGTCGTCCTGTTCGTCCTGTTCCTGCTCCTGCTGCTGCTCCTGCTGCTGCTCCTCCGGATTGTTTGTTTGCTTTTGCGGCATATTTATTTCAAACGAGCCTGCACTTAGCGCGCCGCTTCAGGGGCATCGGCGGGGTTGGGCTAATGCAAAATTCAAACGAAAAGCGCTGCAAATGAGAAAAGCGAGGAGGCTGCAGGGGATTAGGGATGAGGGATGAGTTCACGCCAAAATGGTTTCCGGCACGAAAGCGGAAGTCAAAACACGGGACGATGACGGTGACGGAGGGACGGGCGGGCCATTGACTTGGCGCCCCGCTTATTTATGTTTTCTGCGGCACCCTTTTGCCTGCCTCACCTCGCCATGAAACCCACCGCAGTCGAAGGGATTGCCTAATTTAATTAGTTGTCCTAACCGGGGGTTAAAAAAAAAATAAAAGAAACAACGGCAGAGGAATGGCAACTTCAGGAGCTCGAGCTGCCTTGAATACCCTTGCCTAAGGCCATTAATGATTATGAATTAATATCTTATAAAGAAATCTGATTTAATTTCGAGTTTACAGGGAAGTAAAAAATACAAATCATTAACCTTAGCTAGTCATATATAAAGTGAATAATCTTTTTATTGAATAACAAAAATAATAAAGGTAACCCGTAACCCAGAAAGCGTGAAGGATATATAATAATAAATTTGTGGTGTTTTTCAGAAATAAATTCAATGGAAGCTGCTCAGTTGGTTTTCGATCCTCGTGGGATTACACAATTTTTCCAGGAAGCTCATAGCAGATATTTTCAGGATTTTGTAGGCCAGCCTTGTTGAAGGCAGTAAACTTCACTACGATCCTGTGAGGTCCCGGTTGTAAGGGCACGGCTACACCCAACACAACTTTAAGGGTGTAGGGTTCCACAATAATTACTGTCTGGAATATAGATAATAAATAAATAAATAAATAAATAAAAAATAATAAAAATAAACTAATAACTAAATAAATAATAAGCAATTAAATAAGCAAATGACAAATGTAAAAGCCAGCTAGGTTTTCTTACTCCTGGATTGGTAAGGCATTTATCCTTCACATCCGGCTTATTGGCGATGTACTTCATCGAAAAGGGATAATACAGCGAGTTCTTGTCGTACATGTCCTTGCAAAAGTCCTTGACATGGGCTGCCAAAACAGTCGGTACCCAATTTCCACGCTCCAGCTTTAATACGGCAATATCAACCTTAAATTGGATTTAAGAGATATAATATCTTCTAAATTTTTAATTGTCCAATCCAAACTCACCTCAATGCGAGCATCGGATCCGACTCCCCAGACGGTTGTTAAATTTCCTGATATGTGCATTCCATCCTTAACTCTCTTGATGGTGAGTTTGGAAAGATCTGCAACGGCGTCAAAAGACTTGGATCCTGGAGGAGGCTCTAGGCATTTAGTGAAAAGTGCCTCACTCTCCGGGACAAACTCGCGGGCCAGGGAAAAGCCTGCGATTTGTAGCAGGATCAGAATTTTCCAGGTTGCGCGGCCCATGATTAACTGGTTTTCGGAATGAGTTTAAGCTGCGGGTTCCGTCCACTTTTATAATGGTGTCATTATATAAGACGAGACTTAATTGCACGTTATTATATGTTCTCTTGATGGAACAAGCTCTAATTGATAGTTTGCCAATTAATTATATATTAAGATATACATCTGATGGGAGTTTAGATTGTAATCGATGAATTTGTTGGGGCTTACAGGTTAATTTAAAACTTTAGAACATTTAAAAGATAATAATCTGTGGGACAAATGGCATTTTGGCATGCTATTTTTTATTATCTCCTGTGACACATTAATAGTTGATTTCAAATTAAATAAATTACATAAATATATCACGCTTTCACTATATAAATACTCTTCAGACTAGTAAAGATCTTTTTGTATTTATCAAAGGATTAATATATTTTTTTAAATAACTTAAGATATAAAATAAATACAAAACCAATCCTTTTTTTTATTATGGAAAAATATATTCGTTTTAATCCAATAAATATTCAAGAGTACTTCCCTTAAAATTTGCAAACCTCATCACAAAATTAGAATATCGCCTCGGCCAGGGTATAAACCAGAAAATTAAGAAGGCGCCTTCTTACGCATGGCTTGGTCCAATGATTTACTCAGCTTTTCCTGCTGCTGCGGCTGCTGCATCTGGCTAAGGATACGGATGCGGATGCGGACGTGGAGGGAAGCAGGTGGCCGAGGAGGAGCTGGAACCTGGCAATGGAACCTGGCAGCTGCTGCCAGCAGTTGGCAGTTGGCAGCTTGACGTCGACATTGCTTGTCATGTTTGTGACACACACTTCAGTCTGCCGTCTTCAGGCAGTTGAGGTGCCAAGCCCCCTCCTGGCCTGGCCATTCCATCGCTTCCAGTCGTGGTTTCGCCACCGCCCGCGCCCCTTTTTTGAAAATTTTTTTATTTAGCTTTCCCTTGTTTGTTTCTATTTTTTTCCTCTCTCTTCGTATTTCTTGGCGTGCCACATGCAAGTTGCAGGGCGAATCGCCGGGCCTGCCTAGCTACGTACCTGCCGTGTCCTTGTCAGAGGGGCTTTTGCGGCTGTCAACGTGGCGGATACCCTGCAGGATTTTGCCAGGTAAAGGGGTTATATGTCTAAGAAAGCGGCTTGGTGTGGGATAAGCGAAAGGCAGATTTCTGTAGAAAATAGTAGCTTGGATTTTTTGAGGGGAAGTTACATTCTAGGAAATAAATATAAAATTGCGTGTTTTATAGCACATTTTGTGGATTTTTTAAAACAGTTAAATCCATCAGTAATTTTACTTAATATTTATTAAGCTTACTGTATATTAGTTCTATTAATATTCGAGGAAGTAATCAAAGTAAACACTCCTAATTAGGTCTTAGCTTTAGTATTTAGACTGATTAAAACCCATTATTTAGTTAACCCCTTTGCATGTTCAAATTTAATCCCTAAAACTTATTAAGAAATTGTCAAGTCAAAGGCAAGAACCCGCATAAAATCCGTTGATTTCTGTATTTAACCCCTCTACAATTGCGCAAGGTAACAGGTCAGACAACCGTTGACAGATTGACGGATAACAGTCACCGTCAATGTGTTAAGGTTCATCCCCCTGTTCATTAACATCATCATCTTCAACAATTGGCAAAGTTCTCCGCTGTTAAAGTTCAATTTAAATTTCTTTTCGGGGTATTTCGTAGTCAATCACTCTCAGCCGCGTCAGTCTTACTTAGATGTTGTTTTTTACTCTCTTCTTCATTTTATTAAGCACTGCATAAAAAGCTGAAGCTGTCAAAGATGGCGGAGGGCGGGGACTTACCCGGTGTGTGGGGGTGTGTGGGGTGTAGGGTGTAAGGTGAGGTTAAAATGCGAGTCGTTGCCACGGCGATAAAAATCCTTTTGATTAGAGAAAGAGAAAGAGATTGAGAGAGAGCGAGGACGGCTTGAGAAATTAAATTGTGCTCACCTGGCAGCTCCTTCTTTTCCGCTAAGCTGTCCGCATCGCCTGCACTTGGAATAAAAGTCTCCAGGAAATCAAATATAAACCAAAGCCCTAAATTAATAATTATAATTAGGAGAAGAAGAAATTGCTTGGCTTAATGGATTTTAAATAAATTTTTTTTTTGTTAAACAAAGAATTTATGTATTTGTTTCATGAATCGTCGTAGCTCTTCGACTTAGAATTACAAAAATATTAAATATTTTTTTAATCTTTCAATTATTAAAAGAATATAATTTTCCTGTGGAAAAACTATTTAATTTTAAATTCAGGACACTTCAGGGTCTGAGAGTGGTGCGTCTGGCTTTTGGCTTCAGCTGCTCTGCTGATAAATTTCCTTATTTCATGCTTCGTTTTATAATTTATTTTGTTTTTTTTTTTGTTCGCGATTTTTCCTCCTTTTTTTTGCCTTTGCCTTCCTCTCTCCGATTCTGTTAACCGCTCGCGGCATTTCCGCTGAGCCAGACGCAAGGATATACAAGGATATGCCAGGAACACACTCACACACACACACTCTCAGCGAACAGTTGTGTATTTTTGTAATTACAGTTATGTCTCTGGGGTAATAGAGAGTACACGAAGGATGAGATTCGCTTCTGATCAAATGAGCACAACATTCTCTTCGTGCAATATTTCATTTTTTTGAATTCTCGTTTAATATTCTCTTTTCCAACATTATTATTTTTTATATATTCTTTTTTTTGGCTTTAATGCGATAATAACCAGGCCTGATAAGGGAGTATGCAAGCTGAGAAATCTGTTTAGTAAACGTTTTTCTTATATATGGATTTTTGTTGCCCATTCCCCTGGTTATTTTTTTCTGCGTTGGCTGGACGTGATTGCAACAGATTCTCTTTGGGATTTGCTCAGGATTTGGAGCCGCCTGCCAGTGAGTGAATAAGTAAGAGTGTGTGCGTGTGCGAGGATCCTTATCGGGTTTAGCGATTGTCGCTGCTGTCGCCTGTCTTCTGTCTCGTCGTCCTTTTCGGCTGCTATCTTGTCTGTTATATGCTCTTTGATAATGACAAGCGGGGATTTCATTCATGCCTTACATCCTCTTTTTTTCTGGCTTCGTGATTGCTCCTTGATTTGAATGAAGTCGGGCTTCCGTGGGGAATACTCCACATATAAATAGATGTGCATTTGATATGAAAGATGAAAGGCAGCGCGATGATGCACCTGCAGTCATTTGGGTTTTGATTGTTTGAGTCCTTAGCTGTCAGACACTTTTTGAAGAATATTTATATTTATTTGGGGATGAGCATTAACCATGGGTAATATATTATTTTCCATTAATGTTTTAAGAATTTAATTTAATTTAATTTAACTTAATTTTATTAAATATTAAAGACGAATGAATCTTCACCAAAAGAAATATATTCACTTACTTTAATGATGTTAAAATCTATGAAAAATGTTGTATTAAGTATTTCATTCAAAATTAATCAATATATTTTTTAAGATCCTGATAAGTATGCTATAGAAAGTCTCTTGGGCAAAGTGTTTAAAGACATAAATTTAATTAATTTGAAATAACATGAGTTTACCATGGCTTAATGACCTCATTTTAATAACACCTGTTCTCTAAAAGTATGCTACTAGACATTTGCTTATTACCCAACTACTAATTGGAAAGTAGAAAGTACAAACAATTTTTTATATACAAACAAACACGCCCCTGAAAGCAAAAAAAAAAAAAATTAATTGTAGGCCATTCCGCCTTAGTAGTTAATATAAAAGGACGAACAATTTTTTCTACCCTCCTCGGACATACCAAGAGTTTTCAAGTTCATATTTTTTACTCCTATGAAGGGTATTTGGGTTTTTAAAATAATTTGGACTTTATGTAATCTGGAAAACATTATAATATTTATGTTTGATTGGAGTCAGTTACGAGTTTAATTGTTTACTTTAAAAATTGTTTAAATTTGGGTTCTTTTTACCCTTAAAATAAAAATTGTGTAGCAGCACTATATTTATAATTATATTTTTATTATAAATAATAAATAACTAAGGAGGGTATATAGTCATCGGTTTTTCACAGCTAACCTCCATTGCTTGTTTTCAATGTTCCGTGTCTTTTTTTTATTATTTTTTGTTCAACTTTTTTGTCCTTATTTTTGTGAACTTTTTAGAGTCGGGTTCTCGGAGCAGAGAGTTGAGTGGCTTGGCCCGGGGCGCGATGTTGTCGTGGGGCTTGACATCGCGATGGTTGTTGCCACTGCCGCTCATCGTTAGCCACCTTAGTGTCCAATATGCCACGGCACCCCTGGGCTTTTTCCCGTCCTTACACAATATTAAATATATATATACATATATATCTATTTATCCCTGCTCTTTTTATTATGACAGCGAAAAGAAGCGACGCAAAAAAAGGGAAGAAAATTTAATAATGCCATCAACAATAAATCTATTTGCTGTTATTGTTCCTAGACAAGAGCAAAACATCTGCCGGGCACCGACACTGGGGCACCACCCGACACCACTCTCTCTCCCTCCTCTCCGGCGTATCCGGTTCATTCCGTTTAATGGCTTTTGTGTTGTTTGGGCTTAAATAAATCTGCGGCTATTTTCATTTTTACCTACTTTTTTAATTGCATTTTGATGACGTCTTAATTTTTATTTCGGCTGCCGGACTTGGACCCGAAATCCAATTTACCCCAGCTTCTCGATTCGCTGTCTTTTTAGAGGGTATAAGCAGAGTAAATGGGTATGCGGTGTCTTAAAAGAAGAAAAGGACTTTAAGCCAAAAAAAAAAACATTAGAAGTAATTTAAGAAAAATAATAAATATATTAAACACACCGATTTTCATGATAGAAGCCTGATAATAAAAACTGAAAATTCGTAGAATCCTAAGAAAAACTGAAAATTAAAAGATATTAAAAACTAAAAATAAAAGCTTTATTTTTCTATTCTAAAGTGATCAATTTTCTTCTGGAAAATCCAGACCCACAAGACCATGGTTTTCTAAGTTCAAAGGAGCTACAAAAAATTAAACGTAAAGTATGCAATTCTTTTTATCTATCTGTTAACCGGGTATTCTATGGTCGGTAGAGCTTAGCTTAAAGCTCCCACTTGTCCTGGCAGCGAGAGTTCCATTTTTATGCGCTTAATCTGCTGTTGCCATTTTTCAAGGTTTTCCCGCTTTGGTCGCTTTTCCAGCAGCAGCAACCCCAACAACCGAGTGGCAGTACATTAAAACTCTCTGTGGCCGTTACAATTTCATTCTTTTTTGTTTTTTTGCTCGGCTTGTGTTGTATTGTTTTTGTTTGCGGCAATTTTTGGCATTTGCTGCGGGCAGTAAGCAACCAAACAACGGCCAAAGTCACTCAGCAACATTGTTGTCATGTTGTTTTTGCTGGCGTTGTTGTTTTAATGTCGCGTGATAAGCGATTTATGGCGGAGCTCTCTTGAATTGGTACTTCAGTTTTTGGCATTGCGCTTGACTGACTGCCACCGAAAGTGGAAAGTGGAAAGCAGCAGGGAAAGCGGAAGGAGACATCGACAACGGAGTGGGGGTATGTCTTAATTCTATTTAATGGCATGCCATGGTTATAAACTGTAAATGGTTTAATTGTTAGGCAGCGAGCAACAGCAAAAGTATTGCCAATAAAATTTCGACTTTTACTTCCTGCTGAAGAGCAAAAAACCATAAAAATAAATAAATAAATATGAGAGATAGGGTTAAGGTTTTCCGGCAGAGGCGGAGGAGTTACCAACTGGCACCTGCAGCGGCGTCTTGCAATTGCCTTTCCCTGGATAGTTAGTCAAGGCTCGGAGAGATGGCATGACAAGATATGGGGTCATGTTATAGACATGCGATCCCACAGGAAAGTTACAAATATAAAACCGGAAAGAGGTAGATAAATGGTGCAGTAAAAAAGGGTTTTTTCCTGTATTGTTTGATGGGAAAATACCTAATGGAAATTACATAGCAGCATTAGGTTTGCCAGCCACCCATTGAAGTACTCTTTAACCATTTTTTTCTAGGAAAGAATTATTTAAATCTAGGCTAGGGAACAGCAAGGATAAGTATGCCAAGTGAAAGGAGAAAATTCTACGAATAATTCAATAAATGAAATGGCTCATTGGGTCATAACAATTAAGGTAAGTGTTCTGGTTTACCATGAAGGTGTTTCCTTCCAACTAAAGACATTAAAAATTAATCCCAACAGGTGGCTAGTTATAAGAAAGTGATGGAAATTTCGCATAAAGAAATCAATATTTTCAAGAAGGGGAAACCCCTCAATTAATGTTTGTATATTTAATTCATTAATCAGGCAACCTAAGTAATTTAACTTTTATATTATTATTTTATTTTTTCTCTTTCAAAGTGAACGGTCGTGTTTTTGTTTTGCGCCTCGTATTTGTGTAAAATCTTTGCTATAAACCACCGGGGTTTATTTAAAACTTCTATCCTGTGTCAATAATAATTCACCGTTTCACTTCGCGTGTGCATGCAGCTGTTTTTGTGTATTAATAACTATATTAATTGCAAATTTTAGTTTTGTGCAGCGATCGTTATCTGCATTTTTTGCATTCCTCTTTGTGCTTTATCCGTTACGCCGATATTACAGCTTGACGGCTTAAGCTCCCTAACTCTCGCTCTCTTGCTCTCTCTTAGTGCACGTAACTACTCTTATTTTCTCTTAACTTCTGACTGGTACAGTGGTAAGTCGCTATAATGTCTTTTAATGTTGTCTGTGTAATAAAAACCTGCAAAAAAGTAATTTCTGCAGAGGACCCTACTATTGGCTGCTGGCTGTGTGACAATGTCGTGCACGCCAAGTGCATTGAACGCACAGGCCGGCTGGC
>VNJW01010040.1:0-10348 GCA_008042615.1 Drosophila auraria
GCATAGTCTTATTTCATTGGCACGCAGTATATATGTCGGAACGGCCGAAATCGGACCACTATATCTTATAGCTGCCATAGAAATGATGGGGAAATTAATGTAAAAAAAATTTTAACTTCTCTGTTTTTCAACGAATTTCTATAAATTTCGAGATATAGTCGTTTTTTATAGTTTTAGAATTACGGTTTTAATTTCATTAAGATCGGACAGCTATATCATATAGCTGCCATAGAAGGGATCGGTCGATTTATATGAAAATGTAAAACTCTACATGTAAAATGTAAAATTTACAAAATTTACATAATTTGACATTTTTCTTTTAACATTACCAAAATGGATCGAATTTCAATGATCCAATTGCAGACTGCAAGGGTATACAAACTTCGGTTTACCGAAGATAGCTTTCTTTCTCGTTTTATATGTTTTTTCGTATAAGGGCTTTTAGTTTTTTTTTTTTCTAGAATCTAGCTTATTTTGGCTCTTAGCTCCTGGCAACACTGTTGGCCCAAATTTTTACACGAGGTCCCATTAATCGAAACTAGAATAAATATACCATTAATATATATGAATATTTTTAGAACGAAAGTCGTCACCTTTAAAATGTAAACAAAGCCGGTTCAGCTGTTCGTGCCATTCACAAGTCGCCGAATAACGTATACCTACACCTACATTCAATTTGTTAAAATTGTTGCAATGAAATAGGGCTATCAATTAGTTTGGATGGCCATTTTATTTCGAAGTTTAACCTTGCCTTACCTTTTGATAAGGGTAATTATAATAAAAAAGCTATAATTCCCGTTAGCAGCTATTTTCAAATTTATCCCGCATTTGCCAATCGAAATCGCTAGATCTAGTGGGAAAATTGCTAAATTGGCAACACTGGTCCAACACACATTTCACTTAACAAAAAGTGCCAAGAATTGAAGCCTCCTGTAAATACCGTAATGCCATGTCAAGTAAGTGTCCACACAATGTCCAATGTCAAGGTATATAGACTAAAATCGTTTCTTTTAGCGCACAACGAGACCGAGGAGATTAAGTCCCACATGCAGGTGGTGGACGGACTCTCGCCCAGAAGTGAAGCGACCCAGGAGCTCCTCTTCTACTGCGAGAACTGCGCCAACATCTACGAGGACAGTGAGGCTTACGCCAAGGACCACAGTCACCAGTCCGGCTGCTGTGGCGGTGGTATCAAGGAAGAATTCGAGTTTGTAGAGGAGATAATTGCAGACGATCAGGCTGAGGAGGCCACACCAGGTAGCACGTTGGCCGAGGAGGATAGTGAAGAGGAGATCCTCGAGGCTGATGTGCCGCTCTGGGAGGTGGTAGAGGACACTTCTGCCTCCATTAAGGTGGAACAGAACGAGACTGAAACCAGCCATTCAGATCGATATTTTTGCTATGACTGTCACAGCATTTTCGAGAACAGGAGTAGCGCGGAGGATCATGTTTGTCCGCAGGCAGAATCTGGCGGTGGCTCCTTCCAGCACGCAGTTGAAGCTGCCGCAGGCGCAGACAAGCCATCGCCACGTCGCAAGTTACCCAGCGTGGCATCAAGGTCAGATTCCAAGAGTGGGGCGCAACCCAGCGTCATTAGCTGTGAAATATGCAACACCGTCTTTAGCACTGCCAAATTTCTCAAGTTCCATATGCGCATTCATGAGAAGGTCGTTTCCAAGAGCATTCAAGACGCTCTTCCCGTGGGCGCCCACCAGCAGTACAGTGAGCTGGATCAGTTTTATTGCGAAATTTGCAATAAGAGGTATTTTCAATCTTTTCAATCCTGAAACGCCCCCTTAACGCAGCCATTCGTTTGTTCGTTCTCCGCCAGCTTCGACGAGAACCTCCTGACGGTGCATAAGCAAATGCACCAGCAGACCACCAAAGAGTTTATGTGTAGCATTTGTAACCGCCAGTTCTACAACTCCATCGACTACCACATGCACCTTAAAATTCACCAGAAGCCGCGCGATTCGGATGCCGCCAAAAGTTCCGAGCACCGCGGCAGTGGTGGAGACAAGGAGAAGCCGGGCTTTCCCTGCCAGTACTGCGAGCGTGTGTTCTCTCGCCCCTACGAGAAGGTCAAGCACGAACGGGTGCATACGGGCGAGAAGCCCTACTCCTGCGAGGTGTGCGGCAAGACCTTTCGCGTCTCCTACTCACTCACCCTCCATTTGCGCACTCATACGAACATTCGACCATATGTGTGCACCGTGTGCAATAAGCGGTGGGTTTCAACGAATCAAATAAGGCAGATTCAGCAGCTACAGTATATTTGTTTATTACAGCTTCAAGTCGCATCAGGTGTACTCCCACCACCTGCGGATCCACAGCTCGGAGCGGCAGTTCGCTTGCGACGTATGCTCAAAGTCCTTCCGGACCTCGGTGCAACTTTACGCCCACAAGAATACCCACACCAAGCCATACCAGTGTGTCCTATGCAATCGTCCCTTCTCGTCGATGTATGCCGTGAGGATTCACATGCAAACACACGAGGAAGAGAAGAAAAAAGAAAGTGAAAAAAGCGTTCAAGCTACCAAGAGCCAAGCGTCAGCTGGGAAATTCTGGTGCAGTTCCTGTGGAGCAGAGTATGCACGTATGTTTGCCCTGCGGCTGCACATGAAGACAGCTCACGGCCTTGTGGAGGAAGTGATACAGGACGAGGAGCATTCATCTGCAGCCCCAGAAGATGTCCTCGCTCAGACTGACTCTGAGACTGCGGTGCTAATAGCAGCCGCCGAGGCTGACGCCGCTTACATCAACGCTGTGGTGAACGATGTCGATGTCGTGGGATCCGTGCCCACATACGAAGAGGTGGCCGTAGAGGTGGGTTGAGTAATGCCGTATCTTAGGATATTTATAGTTTTATTTGGTTTGTCTTGCTTGCTTTTACCTAGAGAGTTGTAAGCCAAATTTCGAAACATACTAAGGCTTTTTTCAGTAAGGATTAAATAGCTAATTGTTGAATTATGTTTCGTCTTTGTCATTTCAGTTCGATGTTGACAACTTCCACAGCGAGGAGATCATCACGGATTGGCTTAAATAACAGCTAAAACCCACCTCTCCTCCTAGCCAATAAACTACTTTTACAAAAAAAAACTAGCTAGCTTAGTGTATCAACTTTATTGGGAACATAACATAGCTGGCGGGTGGTAACAAGTAAATATATTGCTGCAGTACATTGAGACCAGTCCGTTTTAGTGTTAGCTGGCGTAAATTGGATAAATTATTAAGGGAAAGAATATTTAACTACAACTAATTGTAAAATCTTAAGCTAACAAAACGTATGCAGCTTGGTGTGCAGCCATATTCGGTACTTCTATTCCTGGTCGCCTCCTGCTGCCTCCTCGTTCTCTTCCAACTCGCTGTTGTCCTCGTCGCAGATTTCTTTAAGCACCTCCACCAGATTCTTGGCTTCATCTAGTTCCTGACGCATCGTGTCCATCTCCTCCTCCAGTCCCTCGATTCGTTCGTGCAGATGTCGGTTCTCGGTTAGCGAATCTTCCAATGCCAGTCGCCGCTGCTCCGCTAACAGCTTGTAATAGTTTTCCCCGGGCTCACACTCGCTAGTGAGATCCTCCGCTGTAATGGGCTTGTCTGCATCTCGAGGCGTAGACGACTGTGGCTCCGTTTGCGTGTCTGCGTCCTTTGTCGTTGTCACCGACGTCACTGCAGTGGCCGAATCTACGCATTTGCGCTTCCCATACTTTGGCGTGACCTGAACGCCGGCCTTAAGACGGCTCAGCTGATCCACGATGGAGGTTCGGTTCTCCTTGTCGTTAACGTTGCCCTGCAGGGGCTTTAAAGTCTTGCGTTGTTGCTTAAGATGCTCCTGCTGCTCGGCCTCGCTCTCGACTTGGATGTAGACTCTTGCAGCGCTCGCGGACATCTTCAGTGCTGTTCCTTGTGCTCTTTATGGGTGTTTAAGCGACAGCGCGTGGATTAATTTGTCGTTTGCCGTTTGTTTACGCATTAATTTGTGCACTCAATTCCGCCGCCGATTTTTCTCTCGTTGTAATGGCCGCCAAAAAATGCGAAGCCGCGTGCTGATGTCCAACACTGTTCGACGCAGGGGATGGCAGTAGTGTTGGGTAAACATCGGAGCACTATCGATACTATCGATTTTTTGAACTTTTTTAAATCATCAGTGATCAGTGATCATGTTGTTCTGGTGAACGCAAACATAGATTTTTTCTCTAGATGGCAGCTTCTGGTAACACGAGCAGTGCTGACATTTTTCATGTCAAATCGATGCAGCCCCATCGGAACTGTGTACTAGTTCTGAACTAGCAAGTGCTACTACTTTAATATATTAAAAAAAAAAGTCTTCCTGCCAAAGTTTTCTTCTCTTTCCACGCTCCCTCTGGATATCTAGTACCTATAGAGGTAAGTAAAAAAAAAGGTGTCAGGCAATCCAAAGTTTATTCTTAATAAAATTTATTTTATATTTTATTTTGATTTAATCTGCAGCCAATAAAATTTCCAAAAAGCGCACAGCTTTGATGAGGACCCTAAATGATAAAAACCTATTCGTTCGGTTTTTGCAGATACCTTACAGCTGAATATACCAAAAACATAAATTTAATTATTTTTGTATTTTCTTAGGGTGGCAACTCTGGTCACGGCACGAGGACACGAAGGATAAATATGGCGATAAGAGAATAGCCGATAAGCCAAAAAAAAAAAAAAACATGTAATTTAGTCAAAGGCGGATTAAAGTCGTTAACTTATTTTTTATTTTTTACTCGTGCACATCCTTGCTCACCCACCCGATCCCCAGTCGTCACTCAGGATGGACCACAACGAGATTTCCATGTGCATGGACGTGAAGCTGGATACACACGACAAGCGCCCAGTGGCGCTGAAATACAAGACCTGGACCCGATGCCTGGTCAAAATAGAGGCCATTAAATGTGTTCCCTGCTTCTTGCGCCTCACCTTTCAAAGATCGGTAGAAGAAACGAACACCACCGGCTCGCATCCGTCCGTCAAGCATCCGCCACTAAGCATTTCGGTCAATGTTCCGGGGGTCAGCCTGAGCTTGGCTACCTCCCGCACCATGCAGCACTCATACGGGCTTTTCTGGACCCAGAACCGTCGTGAATGCTTTATCTACTTTGCGCTGGAGACGGAGACTTCTTGCCGAAGACACATGAAGTGGATGCGGAAGTCGATCAAGAACCTGGAGCTATACCGGCAGATCTTTCTCGAACAGCGCCGGCTGAGCAGGGGCCCTAGGGCCCTAGGTCCTCTGCCCAATTTGCCAGAGACGACCCTAACCCTGGATGGCAGCAATTTCTCAGCGCGTGTCTCGCAAGTCTATGAGGAGATCTTTGAAGGCAGCCGCATCTCACGCGTCTCAATCGCTTCGGGCGTTTACGAGGAAATGAAGCCATCTGTCATGGAGACACCGTCGCCGCCGCCGCTGCCCGTGCAACCGCATCGCAAGCGCATCAACACCTTTGAGTGTTCTCAGCTGAGAGAGATTCCGCGGTGTAGTACAAATCCGGAGTCTGAGCTGGCCAAGAAAAAGAAGTACAAGATAATGTTGGAAAGTCTTTTCGGAGGAGCGCGCCAAAAGCGCTCCGACAGTGCCAGCGAACATGTCCAGGAGCCCAAAGATCAGGCCCCTCCAGCCTCGGAACCAGAGCTTCTGCTCCCTCTCAAGCGCAGCTCCCAGCTCAGCAAGTCACAGCGTAACAGCTTTTCCAGTCCCGATCTCTCCAAACTAAACTTTTTGGACACCTTCGGCGATGAGCTCGGCACCCAAAGTCACGAGTCGAGCCTAGAGCTGAACATCAGTCTGGATGATTCGGTCATCGAACCAATCTCTCGGAACCAGCTTGTGGCCCAGATCTCAAGGCAGCTGCTAAAGCAGGCTGAGGAAACAGGCTCCCTGGAGAGCTTAAATGTTTCCGAGCAACTACCGCACAATTTCAACTTTTCAGCATGCAACACGTCCACCATCAATCTCATTGGATCCCATGGAGCTGTGCCAGAGCCCGGAAATCCACTAAAAAAGAACAAAATTCTGGTAGACGATCTCACCGGCTACTGTGTGATGGCGCCCATAATTTTGAAGGCGGCGGAGAAGGAGCTGCCTCTGCAACCAGGCGGTAGCACAGCGTCGACTTCCTCCGGCTATTCCACAGGCTCATACTGCTCCTCCACTAGCAGCTGCAACACTGAGGACCAACCCGCCGCAAAGACGCTGGTGGCGCAGGCTGCCAACGAGAGCGACATTTACGAAGCCATGCATGGCAGTTCCTTGAATAGCACCGGAACGACGGCTGCAGCTGGATTTGCAGAGCATCTGTACGAGAACCTTTTAGCTGTCAAAGCCGCCCAGGAGCTGGAAGCTCAACCGCTCTGCTTCGGCCTGAGTACTAGTACACCCACCGAGTCCCCCTTGGCGCCTCTATTGCCACAGAAGGGCACCCACAAGGAGAAGGCAAGCGCAAGTCACCAGGAGGAGGAGGACTATTACCAGACTCCAAGAAAATCCATAATTAGTGTGGACGACAAGATACCCTCCTACTATCCTAACAGCTGCGATACCTTAAAATCGAAAAGACGCAGCCCTCCGAATATGAGGCACTTGGTCAGCAGCGCCTCGCAATTGAGGCGGGAGAGGAAGGAAAACCTGTACATTTCGTCACCCCACCAAATTATCGAGCAGCGTCAAAAGGTCAGCAACAACTCATCTTCATCATCATCTGGGTCCATATCCAGGACCAGAATCTCAACCAAGAAAACTGCTGCGGCACACAAGATCTCCGAGGGCGTTTATGCCGTTACTCATTCCGTTCAGCGCCAGAGCAACCATACCCACCAAAACAATAACAATGAAGGAGGAGGAGGAGTAGAGGAGGAGCTCCTGCACCTTACCATACTGAAGAATATAGACTTTAAATTCGACGACGGGCAGGAGACGCACGAGGAAGATGATACCGGTCAGGCCAAGGCGAGGCGTCCAATAGCAAACGTTGTTGTGAATGAGCCGCCGACGAAGCCGGAGAATCGTTACCAGGCAGCCGAACAGGCTGCCACGAAACTCTTGCAGAAGTACGCAACTCTGCTTTCGCCGAGTAAAGCCAAGACACTGGCAGTCGGTCCCGATCCACAGCCAATGACACAGTCGGTGGCTATGTCCAACGAACTGCATCCGCCGGTAGGCGCCAGCGCCAGCTCGAAGAAGTTTGCTTCGCTGCCAAGATTTAAGAAAATTGACTTTTCGCCACTGAAAATGAGACTGAACAATGTCCTGCAGAGGAATCCTCCGTCGCCGCAGCAGCAGTAATATCCCTTATAGCTCCTTACCAATATCGCTTAATATTTTATTCTTTGGCCGCTTGTGACTGTGTGATTTTATATTTGTTTTGACTTTAGTTGATGTCTCATCGGCTTAATATTAATATGTTATTCATGTATTTAATACGCTTTTACTCACGAAGATGCACTAAGTCTAAAGCCCTATATAGGTTGATATTGCTCTTTGGAAATCGTAACGAATCATATCTGGGGCTCCCATCGAAAAAGTCCCCTAGTATTACTGTTGTGAATGTATGTACGATTTACACCTAAGAACGAGCTCAATTATGAAAATTTACAGAAACGCTTTTATACGAATTATACAGAACTACTATATTGTTGAGTTATTTAGGCGCCTCGTTGTTAAAATGAATCTAAATTTAGTAATAATCATTAAACTGAAACTACGCTTTCAAGCTTTGCATATAACATATCAAAGATTTAGTTAATCCTACTATTAAAATGCTTCAATCTAGCGTAACCAAAGCTCAATTGTACCGTGACTAAGATGTAAGCTTAATAAACAAAATAAATTGCTGCAAACCGAATAAACTTTATAACCAACAGAATAATTTCTTTATTTCCTTTTCCTCGTCTTAACTGTAAACCATTGGTCGTCGCTGTTGATTTATAAATTCCTGTTCCACTCGCGAGTCCTTGGGCACCACATAGAATAGCAGGGCGCCACCGGAAATGAAGAACCCCTTTTCGGCAACGATCTCGGCCAGTTGTTTCTCCTCAACGACCTTGTGGACGCAGCCCGCCTTTCGGTTCTCGTAGTAAACATGTACGTTGCCTATCCGGTAGCTATTTGTTGTGTCGCAGGGCAGCGGTTCGGCAAATAACGTGGCCAGGCATTCCCGCATGCTTGCTGTCTCCGGCAGCTGCTGCTGAAAGTCACTAAACAAGAACTCCGGGTAAGAGAAGGCAGCCGGCCACACCAGAGTGTTGCCATCCTCGTCAAGGTGCACTGGGTGATCTTCAAGGGGCAGGAATTTGGGGCGCAGCAGCTCCTCGCTGATGGTGGCCTTTTTCCCTCCGGCTCTCTGATCGTCGAACTTAATATCCCTCTGCTCGATGGCGTCGCGCAGTCTCTGAAAGCGTGTAAGGCGACGCTTGGCATCGGCAGCTTCTTTGCGCTGGTTGCGCTCTGTCTCCAACTGAGGGTACATTGCAATACTATGTAAGATCCAGTTTGACATACTTGCAACACACTCACCTTTTTCATTTTGTTTTTGTGAAGCAGCGTCTTGGCCTCTTTGTGGTCAACATCCACCTCGAGCAGCTCCTCGCACATCTGAGTGCACAAGTCAAACTTGTCCAGCTCATGAGCACACTGTGCCGCCCGCCAGCGCGCCTTGGTATAGTCCGGCTTAAAGAAGAGGGCGCGCTGAGCATCGCTTAACGAGGATCTGTAGTTCTTGATGAAATAATGAGCGGCCGAACGATTGTTGTACAGAACGGCCAACACATCTGGGTTCTCCGTCTTTGACTTGATGCCCTCTGTAAAGCTGCAGACCGCCATGCGAAATTTCTTGTGCTTCATGTAGAAGTTTCCGTCCTCCTTGTAATTCAGAGCCAACTCGTCACGCGTGTTCTCCTCTGGATCGTACTTAAGCTTTTGCAGGCCCTCGAACATGGGGTGTACATCGTCACCTGGCTGTGGCGCCCGTTTCATGAAGAACGGATGCTTGTCCATCTCCTCCTGCCACCGGTCTTCTGGCCATCCCTCCTCGTATCGCTTCTTCTCTAAGCCATCAATGAAGGCGTCCAACTCGGCATCCAGCCGCGCTGCCAGCTCCAAGCGCTCCTCTTCCGTCCAGTTTCGTTGAGCAGCCAATTCGTCCATCACTTGGTTTCAGTAACAAAAACAAAGGAGTTGCACATGGACAGTGTTGCCAGATGAAAATTTTGCTTTCCCCCTAAAAAATCTCAAAGAGTCAATATTTCCCCCTAAAAAATCCAGTTTTCCCCCTAAATTCAAAAATTTGGTTAATTTCACAAATTAAAAGAAGAAATGTCCATTATGAAGTTGAAATGTTATGATTATATTTACATATATATGAATGGATACATTCTACACATCGAGATCAAATATTATGCCAACACCTCCAGAACATCGTCCGAAAATTCGCTTTTATACACTTCCTCGCTGTTGAATAGCTTAAACATTTGAGTCGTTGGTTCAAACTTGTTGCACTTATTTTCCAATGTCAGTCTAATGCGAAGAAGGGCATCAGCTGTTTTTGTGGCTATCCGGTTCCTTAATTTATCTTTAACAATGTTAAAGACAGAAAATGCTCTTTCGACGGAGGCATTTGAGAAGGGCAAGCACAAAAGTGACATTGCGAGCTTTGTAACATTTTTGTATATTTTCTTGCCGCCAGCATCTGTTTCTTCATCGATGGTGGCCCAGTACTCGTCTGAGGACGTAGACTTTGCTTCCACGCGATGCAACAAATTGTACTCAGTGACCGTATCATCGATGTCTATTCCAAGACCCTTAAAGGACTCTGCCAGTTCTGTTATGTCTTCTTTGAATTGGCTGGATGCTACTTTTGGTGCAAATAGACATAATTGTTGTAGACATTTTGTGTTCTTGGGAACTCGTGCTTGTAACTCTTCTGTGAGTTTTACCAAGAAGTCTCTGCAGCGGCTTTTGATATAAATCAGGTGCTCCTGAATGCATGATGACGACAACTCATTAAAATTATACCCAAAATTAATGCAATCCACAGGCATCATAAAGTTTTTGAACGGGTAGTCGCATAAATCTTGTGCGTTTGCCTTTATCAATTGTTGTGGCACAACGATTTTCTGAAGGTATGAGTATAATAAGTCATTCAGACTTTTCAAAAGCTTTAAAGGTTCCACTGAGTCGGATTGGAATAATTTGTTGACAGATATGATCTCCTTTAATGAGTATTGAAGAAAAATCAAGTACAACTTGTTCTCGACGTTGTACATTTGGAACAATGTGTCAGCTTTGTATCCTGAGTCACCTCGTTCGGACGTACGAGACATTTCAAAATGAAGT
>VNJW01010042.1:0-14248 GCA_008042615.1 Drosophila auraria
ACGTTCTTTCACTGATACACGACTCACTATAAGTTGCTACAATCATTCGACGCGCTTCAGCTGCAGATTTTTTCGAATGAAATGCGAAAAGCAAAATCTCCCGCAAATGACGCTTATTCGGTTCAAATTTTGACATCTTCACGCACCTACAAAAAAATGGACAATAAGAATAAACAAGCGAGATGATGTGGAGTTGTTAACCGATATCTTAGCTTGCCATGTGATGTTTCTGATCAGAATTCTCTCACCGATTTCCAAAGGTGGCACCACCCAGTGGAAAACGGCGGTTTTCTACTTGTACACCCAATAACAAACATCTAATAAAAATTAAAGAGAATGTAAAACATTAAAACCATACAAGCGTACTTTTGGGAACTTAAAAAATTCTTTATATAAAAATATATCGAAAATCTTCGATATATTGATGTTCTTGGCTGATAAATATTGTATTAATTTCAAATATATTTTTAATTGATACAATATTTTGTACATATTTTCACAACCCCACTGTATTATTCTATCGTTTTAGAGCTCCAGATTTTTTTTAGCTACCATCACAATTTTTTAGTTCAATATAGCTATTTTCAAAAAAGCTTTTGAGCTTTTTTACTGCTCTTCGGTGATCGCCACTGCTGCTGGAGAATGGAAATTCAGTCGCGTTTCAGCAACTGGTTGCTGTGGTGTTCTCTTTGGGGATCCGGTCCTAGAAATCTTAGCGAAGTCCAGTTTGGCCACTTAATTAAATTAATATTTCCACCACACTCAAGATGATGAACAGCCTGAAGAAACTGCCCGTGCGCATGGTGAGTTTGTGCCACGCCCCCCAAAACGACACTTTAGGCTTTAATTTAATTAATTTGTGGTATAATTTTTTTATTTTATTTGTCTTAGCTGGTTAATGCCGCGGCACGTCAGCAAAATGCAGCAATGTCCTCGGCGACGGGCCTGCCGCCACCGCTCACCTTCCTCACCGACGACGAGAAGATGATGAAGGAGACTGGTGAGTTACCTTTTGAGCTATGTAGATCCCTGAGAACTCTACCTATAACCCCAATTTGATAAGCGTGTTTTATTTTCCGTAAGAAAATTTTAGATATTTTTTATGGTGATTAGTTTGTCTTGGTTGTTACGTAACTCCAAGCATCGCATATAGATGCTGCCCCTGTTGTTATTTATTTATTATTTATTTTCGATTTCCCTTATAAACCACGGTGCATTACTATGAACTAGGTAATAATATTTTTCGAGTATTTTTTCTTCTTTTTTTCTGCTGATAAAGTGTGTTTAGTTAGGGGAACAGAGAGTGGAGGGGCGGCTGCCTGCGCCAGATAAGCACATTTTTATTAAGATAGTGGAAGTAAAATGTCATTTAATATCAGTACGGTAGGTTTGGAGGATTTTTTTTATGAATTTGGTTCATATATTATTTTGTGGAAATTTTCTTAGTTACTTGTGTATGATATTCTTTATTATTTGCCATTTTTGATTTGAATTTATTATGCGCAAGCATTTAATTGAATCAATTTGCCTTGTGGCTGCGCAGAAATTATATAATTTATGATGCTTTTGTCGTATTTATGAATATAGTATAAGGGCAAAAAATTAGTTCTAAGGATAATGTTATCCTTTAAATCATAATATTGTTAAGTAGAAAAAGTTTACTCAGAGGTATCTTTTAAAGGAATTAATATCATAATTTATAGGAAAATGTTAATCCTTGAGTGATTTATGTGAAAAAAACCTTAAGTGTGTTTGATAAGTGATTAAAAATTAAAGAATATATATAATATATGTTTTAAAAAATTATCCGCAAAATTTTCTAAGTGTTAAAATTGAGACAACGTATTTTCTTTTATTTCCTTTACTTTCTTGTTTTTTTTTTTTAAGTGTGGGAAAAAGTTCCATAATAATAGCTGTGCAAATGATTAATTTGTGAAGGAAACATTCCTTAAAATGGTATAGGCTGTTAACAATATTTTTCAGGATGTTTTATGTTCTTTAAAGCTTTATAAATATTACCTTAAAAAGCTGCCAGCTTGGCAAGTTCAAGGTCTGACCTAATCATAAGCTTTTTTAAGAGACTAAAATTTTTCCATTACCTTTACTCCTATATTACTTCAATTTAAACTATTTAATATTTTATAAAGGAATTTGCAAATTAAAAAAAAATATTTTTCATCAAATATTTACCTTTAAAATAAAGGGGGTGGGTGGCGTGTACTCACACCGCCAAGCGCTCACTCACACACGTGTTCTAAATATAGCTTTTTGCTGCTGCCGCCGCTCAACCACGATTTTCGTCGCTGCTTATGCTTGGCCGGCGTTGGCGTTCCCCGTTGAGCTGCCGGCAAAATGAAGAGAAAAAAAATCCGTCCCCAAAGCGTGGGTTCGAATTCGGTTGGATTCCTAGTCCCCCCCCAAAAAAAAGGAACCTAATTTTAATTCCCTTTTCGATTTTTCACAAGTCAGTCAGCTGATCGGTTTTGGTTTTCCAACGTCAACCGGAAAGCGTTACACTTGTGATAGAGCATTTAAATGCCACTGTGCCATGCCCTCCGCCCACCTGTGATCACTGTTCTAGTGATCACGCCGGGCAACCGGGGGCGTGGCTCTTGGTGGCGCCCTTCCCTAGAGAGTTGAATCGGCTGAGCGGAAAGGACTCATCTCCTTATCGCAATCCATCCGCTTCCTAGTTGGGAAGGTTACATTTTTACCCTAATTTAATCATATTAGTATTCCGCTAAATTAATATTCCCTTGTCCCCCGCTTATCAATCACTCAATTGGTCTCAATCTATATGGTTTCCTATTTATATAAATATTCCTAGGCGTGTGTATGTGTTTTTCTATGGTCCGATGGTTGCGTAACCTGAGCTGAATGCAAAGTGGCTAAGTGCATAAAGTAAAACTGGTTTTTTGTTATCTTTTCTAAGCCCTCCTAAGTACAAGCAAGGTACAGCAGAAATAGAAAATCCCTTTAATTTATTTTTAAAAGAATTTTAAACTAACCAGAAACTGGTACAGTCGCCCACAAAACACGCCAGAAACTGGTACAGTTGCCCACAAAACGATCCACAAACTAGCACAGCTATCACCTTTTTTGAAAGCTAATAAAATAAGCAAAGAACGAAGATAAAATAAGCTTAGAGACCCAGCTGAACTTCCTTTATTTAAGGCAAGGACTTTTCCTCTTTGCCAAAAGTAGGACAATTAAATTCTATTGGGACACGTCACATTTGTTCGAAAAGTTTCCATGTCCAGCGCACATATGGTGAGGACAACTAAACTAAAGTTAGTAAATTATTAAAGTATTTCCCATGCTGAATGCAAGTCATAGAGCACAGGCAAAAAGCAGAAAGTTTAATAAATAAATACGGGAAAGGAAAAAAAAGAAATGGAGGGTTGTGGGAAATTTTGTGGGTGTGTGCCAGTTGGTGGCCTTTCAGACAGACAACAAACTAAAGTCAGGAGAAAATAAATGCTTAAAAAAAGATCAATAATAAACGCTCTGAAAAAATAATAGAAATTGAGAGAGGAAAAAATGCTATGAGAGCCCCACGCGATCTGAGAACGAGTCGGAGAATCTGCTGATAAAAAGACACACGCACAAGACCCACACGTAGAATTTGTATCCAATATATGTATGTTTATATAGAGACATATGTACATACCTCAACTGATACAAACAGAAGACCCACAGCAAACACACCAGGCCCCTTAGAAGAAGAAAATAAATAAATAAAAGCTTAAGACCCGTTCTTTTAACGACTTGTTTTCCAAAAAGCTTTCCTTAAACTTTACCCAAAGCTTTTACTTGAAGATCATGATGATGATTTTACCAAATAAACTTTTTTATGGTTCTGCAAAAAAGCTTTAAACTTGAAAAAATAAAGCAATATAATTTTCAAATAATTTGTAATAAATAATTTGTAAATTAAAAAATAATATACATTTAATTCATTTTTCGACTTCCAATTTCAGTTGCCAAACTGGCTCAGGAACAGATCCAGCCTCTGGTCAAGAAAATGGACTTCGAACACAAGTTCGATCCCTCTGTGGTGAAGGCCGTTTTTGAGAATGGCCTGATGGGCATTGAGATCGACACCGAGCTGGGCGGCAGTGGCTGCAACTTCATGACCAACATTATTGTGGTGGAGGAACTGTCCAAGATCGATCCCGCTGTCGCCGCCTTTGTGGACATCCACAATACACTGGTCAACTCGCTGATGATTAAGTTCGGAAATGCCGAGCAGAAGGCCAAGTACCTGCCCAAGTTGGCCCAGGAGTATGCTGGCAGCTTTGCCCTCACTGAGCCCGGAGCAGGCTCGGATGCCTTCTCCCTGAAGACGGTGGCCAAGAAGGATGGAAACCATTACGTGCTCAACGGCACCAAGATGTGGATCTCCAACTCGGATGTGGCTGGAGTCTTCCTGGTCTTTGCCAATGCCAAGCCAGAGGATGTAAGTAGAGATTTTAATAGCTAAAGGTCATCTGTAAACCAATCAATAAGCTCCCATTATTTTTCTAAGCCTAGTTTTCACTTTTTCACAGCACCTTATCTTCGATTTTATAATATTTTCCATAGCTAATCTTTATGTTTTTTAAATGATTGCCATCTTATCGCTATCAGATCAAAGTTCAATCCAAAAAGTGTGCACTTGTTTTTTAATATAATCCAAATCTAGACCAGGGAATATTACCTTTTGGATTTCTGCTTTCTGCATAACTAATTTAAATATATTTTATTTCTAAACTTATTTTAGAAATACCGCGGCATCACCACCTTCATCGTGGACCGCGAAACCCCCGGACTGATTGTCAACAAGCCGGAGGACAAGCTGGGCATCCGGGCCTCCGGTACCTGCATGCTTACCTTCGACAATGTGCGCGTGCCCGAGGAGAATATCCTGGGAACCTTCGGCCATGGCTACAAGTACGCCGCTGGCTTCCTGAACGAGGGCCGCATCGGCATTGCCGCCCAGATGGTGGGTCTGGCACAGGGTACCTTCGATGCCACCATCCCCTATCTGCTGGAGCGCAAGCAGTTCGGCGAGGCCATCTACAACTTCCAGTCGATGCAGCACCAGATCGCCACCGTGGCCACAGAGATCGAGGCTGCCCGCCTGATGACCTACAATGCCGCCCGTCTGCAGGAGCAGGGTGTTCCCTTCCTCAAGGAGGCCGCCATGGCCAAGTACTACGCCTCGGAGGTGGCCCAGAGGGCGGCGATCAAGTGCGTCGACTGGATGGGAGGTGTGGGCTTCACCCGTGATTTCCCCCAGGAGAAGTACTACCGTGACGTGAAGATCGGAGCCATCTATGAGGGCACCACCAACATGCAGCTGAGCACCATTGCCAAGTGCGTGAAGAAGGATTACTCGGGCTAGGATTAATGCTCCATTTAAATACCAAGTCCCCCACAAAAGCTGAGATATCGTACGTCAGATACGTCAAGTGCATTTATGTGTGAGAGCCGCTGGAACAATTTGAACGGTCGTCCGGTCGTTCATTATAGGTTCTCTCCATGTTAACTTAGCATTTACCACATAGTTCATTCTGTTATATTGTATCAAATACAATTTTAAATATATGTATAAATATACTTTGAAAATATATTGTTCCTTTAATGCTTAGTGCCATCGGTTGTGGTGAAGGCGGCCAGCATTATGTTGATCACTGTGATCATGAAAACTCCCATCACCAGAAGATCATTTGTTCTCTCGTAGCTTTGACTCTTGATCCTCTTGAGGCGTCTCTGGAAGTCAGTTATATATTAGAGTGGGATGAATTATTATTGTGATTTCTTCTTACCTTAAAGATCAGCATTATTCCAACTAGAAGCTGTAGCACCAGGGAAAGTATCACCA
Organism: Drosophila auraria; assembly: GCA_008042615.1. NCBI lineage: Eukaryota > Metazoa > Arthropoda > Insecta > Diptera > Drosophilidae > Drosophila > Drosophila auraria. The sequence continues at coordinate 5,867 of VNJW01010042.1, forward strand.
GGATCATGCTGTATATGTAAGTGGAGGACTTTTCATTGTAGGTTATCAAAAAGCGTAACTGATTCGCATTCGCTGAGAGTAAAGCTATATCCATAAGGCCTGCAGGGATAGTAGCCCAAAATAATATATTAAACCTAGATAATATTTTGAATTTTAAATAATATTCTTACCTTCGGCCACATTTTTGTTTGTGGCATAACTATTTCCTCCTGAAAGTTCGCTGGAACACTTCTTCTTTGTACTCTTGAGTTTCTGTAAGTCACTGGGGCTTCTTAGCGCCATTTGCTCCGTCTGCTTGTCCTCCTGCTCTCCATGTATCTCCACTTCCAAATCGCTTCCTAGACCGCAGCATGGTCCACTTGTGGTACTGGCGAAACTTCCCTCGGAGCTGGGGGAATCCTCCAAAGATATTTTCACTTCTCGGCTGTCCATGGTTCGAGTGTTCATCACACAATAAGCACTTTAATAATTCTTCTTTTGAAGAATGCAAAAAGCTTTCCGTATTTTTTAGTAAACATTTAAACTTTTGCGGTTTGCGGTTCACTAAATCCGATAAAACAAGAAGCAATGACACTGACCCCACTGGACAAGGCAGACCCTTAAAAAACTGGGGCAAACGTCTGACCCGAAAAGTATCTAGCGGTTGAGATACCCACTAAAGGAGGTCGCCTTAAAGTATGCTTTATGAAAAAATTTAAAATTCAAACCAAGAGTGCTGTGTAAAATGAATTTTTAAATGTACACTTCATTTTGTTTGGTTAACCCCTCAAAACCCCTTCAACTTGATGCTCTTTATGGGAAGTCATAAAAAAGACACAAAACCTGAATAAACAGGGCCCACACAAACTCTCCTATCTCTGAGATACGAAACCGCAATTTGCAGTCGCTTTTAGCTGATTCACCTAATAACATGTATCCATATTTTCCTTGCCTCACCCTCATTCGATATTCAAAGGACTTTTTAAAAAAATGGGCAGTTACAACGGGTTAACCTTTTACAAGTAATTATAGATTCTTCGACAATAAAGGTTTTAACTTGACAGACAGCTGTCGTCGTGCCACAAATGTGGCAGTCTTTCCAGTACCTCAAAGAGGCGAGGGTTGCTTTAAAAGTTCGGACATAAAAATAGGAAGGGATGTAAATTGAAAATGTGCCTAGAAAAATGCAATAAAATATCAATGCTTCATATTTATAGTAAAATTTTATTTTTTTTAAGAGAAACAATTATGTAGAACACTTCTTCGATTGGTTCAGCCATTTCTGTGGCATCCCTGTTTTAATATTAAATAAAAATTAACAGTCAGAAATAATAATAAAATATGTAAAAAGATGAAACTCGTATTTCAAGATTCTGGAACTTCCCTCGTAAAACATGCCGCATTGCAGGACCTTATGGAGCAAGTGCGTCACACGAGGCAAACAACTTGTCCCTTCCTCCACTCTCTTCCTCTCCCTCTCCTCTCTTTGCTCCTGGCCATAAAAAGTCAGCCGTTTGTCTGCCACTTCCCAGGTTCCCTTGCTCCTTTTTCCCTTTGAACCGCTATAAGAACAACCAACCAGACACAATTGCAAGCTCCCACACTTGCTCTCTCTCAGCAGCCGGCTCCGGCCGAGCACCTAGCGCTCTCTGCCACACCCTCACTCCTCGCCCCCTCTTCCGCTGACAGATTTATATAGCACGTGTAGTTTGTTTGCCATTTCGGCCGCTGTTTGTTATGACTGGAGCTGGCGCTCTCTCCCACATGGCGCTCTCTCAATGGGGCTCTCTTACACTCAAAGAAATCGTTGTTCAAATTTAACTGTTAAGTTTTATGAATTGATTTAAATTTTGTATTTTGCAGAATTCACGACTTTAATATTAAAACTGAGATCTTAAATATTCTTTTTTCCAACTTTTCTTAACTATCTTATTTCTTAATAATATTATTTTATTTTAAATTTGAATTTGTAGAACAAAGCCACATTTTTTCCAGTGTACTATGCAGGTTCTCAGACTCTCTTCCACTGTTCCAGGGCTCTCTGCATGGCTTCATTCATGCGACTGCTGTGTTTGTTGTTATCTTTGTTGTTGTTGCACGCATGCTCAAAACGGAGACTCAAATGCTACCGGACTGGACTTTGTTTCCAAGTTTCTCCGTTGCCAGTCTTCAGTTCTGTTTTGAACGTCGGCCGCAACGTTTAGCAGTAATTTTTTCAGTTTTCGGTTTTTTGGTATTCCGTGCTCGGTTCTAAGACTTTTCCTCTCTCTCTTCGCGCCCCCCGCCTGTCCGCCGCCCCCCCCAAAAACGACCCGGTAAAAAACAAGAGAAGAGGAACCCGCGAGTGCCGAAACGTAAACTTTTCATTGATTTTCCCAGGCTAATTTAAGTGTATGGATATATGGCCAAGTGTCTAAATATATAAATATACGCACCCGACAAATGTGTTTCATCTACAGATAGTCCAGATTTTTGTGGTAAGATTCTGTAGTAAAAATCAATGACCGAAAAAATGCATGTGTGCCCGCCTTGACCTCCGTAGGCTGCACCATGTCGATTCTCTCGCTCTTTTACTATCCTCCTTTCTCTGCCCCATCCTCCCCCTCCTTCTTCGCCTCCTGTACCGTAGTCCCGTTGTCCTCTTCTTTCTTTTCTCGTTTGGACAAAACCTGATTTGACCCGGCAAAAAGGAAAACTGTCTATAAAATCAATATATGGCCTAAACTCACTTATATTGTTGCATAATGTAAGTACGTTTCTTTATTTGGGGACACACACAAAGGAGCTAAATTTGGTTGTTGTTTTTTTTTTCGATTTTTCTGACCCTCAAAAGTAGGCTATTCCACAAACCAACCGGCATATGAGGGAAATCGGAAAAGCACCTTGAACTGAAGAAATAAAAAATATAGAAAGAGGTTTTTGGCAGACCCGATCTTTAGTCGGTATGATTGATTAAATGTTTAACTAGATTTTTGCCAAAATTACACAGAAAATTCTTCAGCAACAATCAACAAACGTAACGTTATGTATCGTAAGTTAGAGAAGCTTTGTCCTCAGTTTTCAGCTGGAATCGGTTGGGAATTCTGGCGTCAACAGAGATGATGAAGTTGAAGGGAAGCTGTGATGGATCACTGTTTGCTTGGAGTATAAAAATTAGATAAAGTGATGACGTTTCACCGACCCCAACTATTGTTTATCTTCATCCGTAGAAGAATTATGTAAATTATTAAGAAAAGGTTGAAAAATAACGTTGAAAGCAATCCTTTTTGTAATTTTTACAGTAATAATACTAGTATAGTCCCAGATCGTTTTGCAATTCTTAACCAAATCCCTAGTTTGTTTGTTCACCCTTTCATGTAAGAAGAATGATTCAGTTTTCAGTTTTCAATTTTCTTGTTTAACTTTATTTATCTAAACATTGTTTCTACTATAACCTCGAAACTGTATCACCGAATCTATGCTAAGCTCGGATATAAAGGGTTCTGTAACATGGAATAACGTTGAAAACTAACAATTTATTAACAGTCGGCTGACTATATCATTGGGCATTTTTGTTTTTGTGTCGTCTGCCTTCTGCATTGTCCAAAGAGTAATAATCTGCTTAGCGGACGGCGACGGCCTCGACCAGATGTTTGGGTGCAAAGTTTCACTCCCGGACTGATAAAGGCTTCCCTGTTCGTGTTGCCTCTTCTGCGGCGTTGCCCAAGTCTTATCAGCAATCCAAAAGCTCTTGGGATGCGCTCCACTGGCCTCTTGTGCATATGTGGGTGAAGTGGGTCGGCCTGCTTGGTAGCTGGACATTGTTTGGCTTTTCCACAAGTGCAGTCGGGAAATCGCAGAAGTGGCAAAAGAAATCGGTTTATGAACTCAGAAGTGCTGTAAATAATAATTCCTTGACTTCAGACAACTAACTTTAAGGAATAAATCAGAACAAGAAAGAAAGCTATCTTCGGTAAACCGAAATTTGTATACCCTTGCAGTCTGCAATCTATTAATTTTGGTTACAGTTAAAAAATATAGAAGTTTGTAAGCATTTTACATTTTACATGTAGAATTTAACATTTTACATGCAGAATTTTACATTTTATATGTAGAATTTTACATTTTCATATAAATCGACCGATCACTTCTATGGCAGCTATATGATATAGTTGTCCGATCTTAATGAAATTAAAATCGTATTTCAAGAACTATATAAATCGACTATATCTCGAAATTTAAAGAAATTCGTTAAAAAACAGAGAAGTTACTTTTTTTTTTTACATTCTTTTCGCCATCATCCCTTTGGCAGCTATAGGATCGGCCGTTTCGACATATATACTGCGTGCTAAAGAAATAAGACTCTGCTGAAAATTTCAGCCCGATAGCTCAAAAACTGAGAGACTAGTTTGCGTAGAAACCGACAGACGGACAGACAGACGGACATGGCTAGATCGACTCGGCTGGTGATGCTGATCAAGAATATATATACTTTATGGGGTCGGAGATGCCTCCTTCACTGCGTTGCAAATATCATAGCAAAATTATAATACCCTCTGCTAGGGTATAAAAAGGCCATGTTTAATATATCGATATGGAAAACTAAAACTTTTTACTCACTATAGTTCCTATGGTAACATAGTAATGAGAACTTATACGATAAATAAACTGATATTTGCATAAGATAGTAAATCTATATGACCTCCAATACAAACTTCTTGATTCCGGGAGAAACCAAAAAAAAAAATTAAAACCCGATCTGTTGATTGAACAAACCTTGTTTATGATAATTTTAATCATTACACATTCCTTAAATAGAATGAGAATATTCTCATGCAATTGAAAACCAGTTTAAGATACTCACTCGCAATGCCGGGAAATTCCCATTCAGCATGATTCGAAATCTAAGGCAATGTGCTTGCATTTCGAAATGGGAAATTCTAAATTAAATATTCAATGTTAAAAAACCAGTTGTGTATCCAAAGAATGTAGTTTTTGTGCTTAAGATTAAGTAAGGTTACAAATCAAAGTCAGGAAGTGACTTTATTCAGTAGTTTATATGTCAATGAGAAAGAAAAGTATACTTGAATTAAGGTGGGATTAAAAAAAATAGCGTTTGTATACATAAACAATTCTCTATTCTGTCTTGAAATCTTCTCCAATTGTAATTTTATAAACAAACCAAATTTTAAGTAAAGCTTTCATGAATGAATTATACATTTGATCTTCGCCTGACATAAAAAGGTAGTTTTTAATGACGAAAACAAAAATATTAATTTAAAGTGTTTGAGGTTTCATTACACTGACCTGTAAATCTTTTCAAAAAATGTTAAGTGAACCAAGTTAAGTGAATTAAAAATTAGAGCGCATAAAAATGTCTTAAATGCCAACTTTAATCTGACTTTATTGCCCCCTTCTTAGTTGCAGTTCTCAGTCGGTTTTTTTGCAAGGCGCTGATAAGACGCCTTGAAAACAGAGCAGATAAAGCCTTAGCTGATGGACAAGTGTTCCTCTGTCTGCCCGAACTCGTTATATATGTATATATATACAAATACTTCATCAGACCTAAATTCTAAATAGAAATTGATCAGTGGACTTTGACAAATGATTTTCGTTGCATACATTACTTCTCATATCTCATCCGCTCAATCTACCCTAAACATATGGAGCTCTACTGTAAGCCAATTTAAATAATCATCCCATATAGTGAACGAAATTTAATTGTTGTCACTTGACTTGTCAAGGGGCCCAGTGGCAATTATCTATCGATAAAGAAATATATGTATATAAAACTACAAGTACGTAGTATTGTGCATATGGATAAACCTCTAATTAGGCAGAAAATTGAGCGTATACCTTGTGGTTTTGGCCTATGTTTCAGCTTGATTGCATTTTGTAAGCATGGGAACTGAACAATTTTTAATGGCATATCAAAAAAACCTCCACCTTGCTCACGTGCACTATTTCCCAATAGGTCTACAATTATAAAATCTATATTTACTTGTGTAATATATATGCTATAAAAAACAACTGATGTTTGCACTTTTATTGATTATTTTGCAGGCTATCTTTTGTGGGCAATCATTAAGCTAAACACGTAACATTCACTCAGGTAGCAAAGTATTACGAGAACTACAACTGCAACAACAACACCAAAATAACAACAATAATCTTAGTTAAAAGGAAAAAAGAAAACAATGACGCCTGAGAAATCGGTTATGGCCTACGTCAATCATTTGATAGTCAGCAATTTTTCATATTTCTGTAAGTATTTCTGTTTTACCTTTAATTGGAATCCTGTTTGCTTATACATATTTATAGTAGCTGTCTGTTAATGTTGTTTATTATATTTTTAATTACCTAACTACATAAAAATTTATTTTGAAAAATAAACAATCATATAAATGGTAATTAGGGATAGCCTTGCGTATTTTGTTTAAACATTTAATGGTAGAATATTGAGTTAATTGTGAGGTACTTCAAATAATTACTCATATTTTATGATCATTATTTCTGATAGAGTATTTAAATGTTTTATTTTTTTTGGCCATATTGTCAAATTTATTTAATAATATCAAAAATCTCTTCTTTGACAAAATAAAAAGTATAAAGTATCCATACAATTACTTTTATATTAAATTAGGTGAAAACATATCTTAACAATGTAATTTAATTAGTACTAGTAGTTCTTAGACATATTCTGTTTGTAAAGTAAATAAATTAAAGTCAAACCTGTTATTATTAATTTAAGTTTCAAGAAAAGCAACATATTCCATTACTTTTATTCTCTTTTTAGACGTAAACTACATCCTAAAGGAGCTTTAAGTATTTCAATATATTTTTTTAAATATTTATTTATGTAAAACCCCTTCTTTATTATCTGAAAGATCTTCTTTGCCATAATTAATTTGTGTATTTTTCCTGCAGGGGACGAGATCGATGGCTATCTGTACTATCTGGGCGGTACTTTGGGCACCTTAACCCTTAGCAGCCTGGCGGCGAGTATTGCGTATTACTTTGCGACGAGACCCGTGCCGGAAAGACCGTTAGTGCCTCTGGAAAACCAGTCTCCTATGCTGGAGGTACGATTTCGCCATTATTCAATATCAATCACATCAATTGCATCATTTAAGAATTGTTTGTCTTGAGATTTCTTGTTTTTTTTTCTCGCGATTCAATTAGATTTTTTCTATTCTTTCGGACTTCTTTGGGTTGTTCTATTTGAGGTAGAACAGCAACCCGTGAAAACCTTTGATGTGCACATGTCCACAATCACGTTGAGTGCGATTACGATTCGGATTCCCAGATTCTAATTCTGTTTCGTTGTTGTCGTCACATGATTTTCACACATTTTCACCATTTTTCGATTTTCATTCTCGCCTTTGTTCTCCTCTGACTTTTAGCAATGACGTCTTCGCCACAGTGGTGCAGAGATGATCATAAATAGAACCGAAAATAACCTCATGCTCTAATTGAGTGGCTACCATCTAGCTTTCTCTTGCCAAAAACTGCAACATTCTCGCTGATAAATTATCAAATGACAGCGGCACGGCCATAATAAATCTTGTCAAGGCTCAATTGGCATTTTCCCCTAATTAGTCGCCCGGTTCTCTCTCAGTTTCAATCTATGCAAAAAGGTTTCCCCACCCACGCATCCACACGCGAGTGTCAGGAGCATTTTCTCCTGCCACCTCCAAGCTGACTTGCAGGCATTTCGTTTGTTAACATTTTCTCCACTGGGGTTTTCCCCTGAGGCTGGTGTAACGAACTTTTCCTTTTGTGTGCTGTTGTCATGTAAATAAACAAGCATTATTGACACAGTACCATATTTCGTCGGGGCAATATTTGGCATTGCAAAAATGGCAAGTATAATTTTTCGTGGGGTTGAAGGTCGGATGCACAGTGGTGCTTTGGCTTCAATAATTATTAAATTAAATTAAACGAGAAAGAAAGCTAGCTTCGGTAAACCGAAGTTTGTATACCCTTGTAGTCTGCAATTGGATCATTGAAAATCGATCCATTTTGGTAATGTAAAACAAAATGTCAAATTATGTAAATTTTGTAAATTTTACATTTTACATGTAGAATTTTACATTTTCATATAAATCTACCGATCCCTTCTATGGCAGCTATATGATTTAGTTGTCCGATCTTAATGAAATTAAAACCGTAATTCTAGAACTATAAAAAACGACTATAACTCGAAGTTTATAGAAATTCGTTGAAAAACAGAGAAGTTAACATTTTTATACCCTTGCAGAGGGTATTATAATTTTGCCATGATATTTGCAACGCAGTAAAGGAGGCATCTCCGACCCCATAAAGTATATATATTCTTGATCAGCATCACCAGCCGAGTCGATCTAGCCATGTCCGTCTGTCTGTCTGTCCGTCTGTCTGTCCGTCTGTCTGTCCGTCTGTCTG
>VNJW01010044.1:0-13041 GCA_008042615.1 Drosophila auraria
TGCCTTTTGTAAAAAATGGGCTGGTTTTTAAGCCACAGGTGCAAATTGCCTGCCATATCAGGACTTTCTCCCCAAATTTGTCCACTTCTATTTTGGTGACCGAGTCGTCATAGGTTTCACCTTTGGCTTTTGTGTAAAATTGGGGGCCTGGTAAAGTTTTGGAGTCTAATTTTACATACGTTTCATCGTCCATTACAACGCATTCGACTGCATCAGTGAGCAAGCGATCATAAAGTCTGCGCACTCTCGTTTTGCCGACTTCTTGTTGACGCAGACTTTTTTATGGAACTTTTTGTTTTTTATACGTCTTTAGTGCCGTTGTTTTATGCGTTGAACCATACTTGTACTCGTGTGCGTCTTTTTGGCCAAATCTCGAACTGACATCGAGGGATTTTTGTGAATTAAGGCCAGCACCTTCTTATCAACGCTGGCATCACTTGGACCTTTTTTACTACCAGTCTTTGGCAAATCTTTTAGAGAGCATGTCTCCCCAAACTTGATTATAATATTTTTAACACTGTTAACACTAACTTTGTAGCGTTTTGCCAAATTTCGGTACGAAACACCGTTTTCTGTACAGTAATTGTGCACAATTTTTTGGCGAACGTGCTCTTCAATTCGAGGCATTGCGAAATATGCAAAACGAATAGTGAAAGAGAGAGATGCAAACAACGCAGAATGAATAGAGCTTTCTAACGGTGCATCGCATGGCATGATCCAAAGCTCCCACTGAGAGCTTTTGACAATCGAAAGTGTGCAGTTTCTTTTCGGCACATTCCTTACATGGAAATATAAGCTGTAAAGCTGTCCCAAAGTATAAGATGTTTACATCTGAGTTTTTGTAAGAAACTGATTTTATTTAAAACGATCTCTCTTTATATAGGAGATTGGATTCTAATTTCACCCTGTGACCTACGCAGACCGCACATCTGGTCGTCTTATCTTCTGAGATCCCACGCCGGGGTTCAGATTACATTAACAATATTTGTCAAGTACCCAAGTGACCGCTATATTTTAAGATTGGCGCGCCTGCAGAGCACATCTGCATAGATTTGTGTATATATATATATATACATGTGTATATACGTGTTTACGCGTGAACATAAGCTAATACCAATCAACACTAGTCGTTTATTTATATTCATATGCAAATAAAACTATGTTGCTGTCTACCCTGGAAAGCTCCCGGCTGGGACTTGGATAAAGTGAAAATCCACTCACGATTTGACGATTGAACTCGACTATCCGCTTTATTGGATAGAAACGGGATAAAGCGAGCGCTTGCCATGGCGTTGAGTGACAGCGGAAAATGAAGTAAAATCTAATTAAAAACCTTTGCCCGATGCTGAACCATGCGAAAATCACAATTGTCAGCGTAAAATTCACGCACACCTGCACACACTCGACACACAAGCACTCGCACACTCAGATGGACAAACACCAGCGATTTCCCATACGCAAACAAATGGAGGATTCCAAAGCCGAACGGAACGGGACGGAACGAAGCGGAGTCAGGGCTACTGGCAGGTGAAAAACAGACGTCGGCCGAATCAACGAATAGGACGGGGAATCCGGCGAAAACAGAGCAAAAGTTTGGCCAGACAAAAAAAGGAAGGCGAACTACCACCAACGCCAAATGCTCCATCTCTGCTCAGGACACAGGATGCAGTGATGCCAACTTAACCCTCTTCAGATCATATCAGTGCGAAGTACGTGTATTCATCAAAGAAATCTTTTTGCCAAACCAATTATTGTTATTATTATTTATATTTAAATGTAACCTAAAAAATAATTTTTTAAATGTTTCCTTTCGGAAACCTCTTAAACTACGTCGACAAGAAGGCTTTAAGTTCGTTATAATATTCCTTTTTTTAATGGTGGTAAATGTATTTTTTTATAAACAAGAATAAGTTATATATTGAAAAGTCAAACCCCCATATCTCTGGTTTCATCTTGATATCTCGGAATAGTTCACAGGCATCACTGTTCGAATGGGCTGCGAGAGATAGCCCCCAGGAGCAAATGAAACGCGCTGTTGCACACGAAAAATAACAAGCTGCGTTGGTCAATTCATCGAATGTCGGTCAGGGCTGCCACCAGGGAGGGAATGGACTGGGACTGGACTTTGGACTGGGGTCGAGCTGATACCTGGAACAGGGTTAGATCACCTGTCCGTGGGGTCAAGTAGTGGGGCGCCATCAAAGTTTCGCACCCGGGCATTTGGACGGCATTGTTCGCAGGTCCAGTGGGAGCGAAGCTGTGTTTGTTCTGTTTGAATTAAAAGAAATTAGTTTAGTTATGCCATTGTCCCCAGGTCTCGATATTGAGTTATCAGTCTTGGGGCCATGGCCAACTCGCAACTGGAAACTCGAAGCCCGGAAAGATAAATTGCATTTGTTATGCAAGTTTTTCCGTCCCAATTTGTGTGTGCGTGTGTCCTTGTTTGCTTCTCATGGTGGTGGATTTTTCACAAAATTGCGAAAATTTGCGTGTTGCTCTGCTGATATTGGTTAACCATTATGTGGCTGGAATATGCCATTTCCATTTTAAATGCCGGTCTTGGCAAAAATTCAGCTCGTTGACTCTTTGGCGTCTATTTTCCATTTATTCCCAGTATAGTTCAGCTCGTGGGGAATGTGGTCAAATTGTGATTGGATTTTTGGTTAGAAAAAATGGAAATAAATAAACAAAAAGCACTAGAAATACAATTTGGTATTGAGGTATTTCAAACTTTACGCCTACGAACTCAAAAAATTAGTTCCCTTTTAATAAAATAAAAGTAGAGCCTAAATTTCCCTAAAATGTTTTCAGTTACGTTCTCAACTCATAACTATAAAGCTCTGGTAGCCTTTGCCACGCGTATTTTTCACCACGTGGCACTTCCGTTTACTTCCCAGCACTAATGGTCGCTCATAATGATGGATCCAGCGAAATGGATAGTGGAAATATGTGGGCCGAGTGGAATATTTAGGCGCGCCTATCAAGCCCGAACACAATAAATCTTCGTCACAGCACAAATTGACATTTTACAGCCAAAAAGCAGAAACCAAAGCCGCGCAAGGGACAAAGTAAGTTCCACTGTCCGTGCTCCGCCTGCTTTGTGTCGCCGCTTCCAGAGCCACTGATATTGTTGTCAACAATGATGGCCCAAAGCATCAGCCACATGCGTTGCGGCAGCAGCTCACCCTTCCATAAAGCACCAGAACACACATGGCTGCCAGAAAGCTAAACTTTTATTGCCACGGCTCCATAGAGCAACAGCCAGGGCAGTGGCTGTGGCTGTGGCAGTGGCAGCAGGAGCAAAAATTTAATATCCGATGCTGGGCATGTGGATTGGGGGCGTGGCCCTAATAGAGTTAAGCCGCTGCCGCTGACGATCAGAACTCATCGCATTACCCTTTGTCCTTGTGGCGGTTACTCGCTCAAAATAAAAAAAATGGCACTGAGGAAAAATTATGCAGAACTCGGAAGCGAAAGAAAGTCCAGACATAAGCTCAGACTCGCAACTTGGCGTGCTTAAATGTTTAATGTTTAGCTTTCAGGAAATATTTTCATTGTTTTTCGATTTATTAAAAAAAAAAATTCAAACAACGATTTAGAAGGCTTAGAGATTTATGTTTTCGAGACCAGGCAATCTCAAACTTTTCGGTTCATATTTAAAAAAAAAAAACAAAAATTCGTTATGGCAGCCTTCAAAATTATTTTAATATTAGCTGTGTGTTTGGTAATATAAACAAAATGTGTGGTATGAGATCAGACTAATTGCCTGAGCCCAACGTTAATTGCAGATCGCGGCGGTGAAGGCTGGAGTGGAAGAGTACGCCCTCAAAGAGACCAATCGGCTTCGGTGGTTACATGAGTCTCCCCCTCTCGAGTTATCTTCGACCTGGACCGAACAAGCTCAGAAATATGCTCAGGTAAGATCCAACTTGACTAAAATTACTTTGTGTAACCATAAAGCGACGCATATGTAGGTATTGGCGGACAAAGGTAAATTGGAACACTCTCCTGAAGCCGGTAAAAGATACGGCGAAAACCTGTGCTTAACCTCTGAAAGCCCAGTGAAGTGCATACAGATGTGGTATGAAGAAATCAAGGACTACGACTTTGACAAACCCGGTTATTCTGATAAGACTGGTCACTTTACGCAACTGCTTTGGGCCTCGTCAGTTCAAATGGGTTTTGGGCAAGCTCGATCTAAATCGGGGATCTACTACGTCGTGGCAATTTACTACCCACGCGGAAATCGAGAGGACAGCTTTGATGAGGACGTTCCCAGGTTAGTTTTTGCACAAAGTATTTTAGGCAGTTTTTAATATTTTGTTGATTACAGACTCGGAGGTGGCGCAGGCGGCTCAGGCGGCTCACAAGACACAACTACTAAGTCTAAGTCAAGCAAGATAACTCTGTCGGTCAATGTATTGATTATTTCGATTTGTTTTGGGCTGTTTAAGTTGGCATATTGAAAGTCCTAAATATATTCAGTTTAAGTAGTTAGCTCGAATCACAAGAGAACAAAATAAATGTTATACTTTCATCATATTTTGTATGTATTGCTTTATAGACTTGATTTTTCTCGGTGTCATTTGGCCTTTTTAACGCAGTCCTCTAATGCTCAAGGCATTCAAACCATGCTAAAACCAGCTGTCAACACCATCACAAATTACCCCGATTTAGGGACATCTCGATCGATTTGCTCTAAGGAGCTACCGCTGGTGTTCAAGCAGTGTTTTTCAAGTAGATCATCATTAAGTTAAGCAAGGAAAATTTAAAATTACTCATTGATCTTTGGGGTCCATAAGAGAAAGAGCTGTTGGGAGTATTAAAACCAGAACCCCCCGAATTAAGGCGTTTAACTAAGATGAGCAAAAATGTAATATCCGATGCCCTGCATGTGGATTTGGGGCGTGGACCTAATAGAGTTAAACCGCTGCCGCCGACGATCATAATTAATTGCAATACCCTTTGTCCTTGTGGCGGTTACTCGCTCAAAATAATATCACATGGGCGCAGCCCCAAAATAATGGCCCTGAGGAAAAATTATGCAGAACTCGGAAGCGAAAGAAAGTCCACACATAAGCTCAGACTCGTAGCTTGGCGTGCTTAATTGTTTAATGTTTAGCTTTCAGGGAATATTTCCATTGTTTTACGATTTATAAACAAGAAATTTCAAACAATAAAGATTACATAGATCGATTTAGAAGGCTTAGAGATTAGTATTTTCGACTCCAAGCAATCTCAATAGCTAATGTCAGTAGACACAAGCCTTGCAAACTTCTCGGTTCATATCTAAAAAAAAAAAAAAAAAATTTGTTATGGCAGCCTTAAAAATTATTTTAGTATTAGCTCTGTGTTGGGTAATAAATACAAAATGTGTGGTATGTGATCAATCACCTGAGCCCAACGTTAATTGCAGATAGCGGCGGTGAAGGCCGGAGTGGAAGAGTACGCCCTCAAAGAGCACAATCGGCTTCGGAGCTTACATAAGGCTCCCCCTCTCAAATTATCAGCGAACATAAGCGCGAAAGCTCAGGCATATGCTCAGGTAAGATCCAACTTGATTAAAATTACTTTGTGTAACCATAAAGCTACGAATATGTAGGTATTGGCGGACAAAGATATATTTGAACACTCGGATTACGCTAAGAGTGGCGCGTTCAGCGAAAACCTTTGCTTAACCTCTCATAACCCAGAGCAGTGCACACAGATCTGGTATGACGAAATCAAGTACTACGACTTTGACAAACCCGGTTATACTGATAAGGTTGGTCACTTTACGGCACTGATTTGGGCCTCGTCAAGGGAACTGGGTTATGGGCAAGCCAAATCTAAAAAGGGGTACTACGTCGTGGCATTGTACTACCCAACCGGAAATGAATTGAGCAGCTTTGCTACGGAAGTGCAAAGGTTAGTTTTTGCAGCAAGTATTTTAGGCAGTTTTTAATATTTTGTTGATTACAGAGTCGGAGGTGGCCCAGGCGGCCCACGAAGCACAACTCCAGGCGCAGGCGGCTCAGGCGGCTCACAAGACACAACTACTAAGTCTAAGTCAAGTAAGATACCTCTTTCGGTCAATTTATTGATTATTTCGATTTGTTTTGGGCTGTTTAAGTTAGCATATGGAAGGTCCTAAATTTATACATTTTAAGTAGTAAGCCCTTATCACAATAAGACAACAAAATAAATTTTATATAATATATTCATCATATCTTGTATGTATTGCATTATAGACTTGATTTTTCTCGGTGTGATTCGGGAAGCATTTTTCACGCAGTCCTCTAATGCGCAAGGCATTAAAACCATGCTAAAACCAGCTGTCAACACCATCACAAATTACCCCGATTTAGGGACATCTCGATCGATTTGCCCTAAGGAGCTACCGCTGGTGTTCAAGCTGTGTTTTTTCAAGCAGATCATCATTAAGTTTAGCAAGGAAAATTTAAAGGAACACATTGATCTTAGGGACCATAAGAGAAAGAGCTGTTAGCAGTATTAAAAACAGAACCCCTGAATTAAGGCATTTAACTACAATGATTTTCTTTTTACCTTTTTCCGTCCTGTTTAGAAATTATTTGAATTGCTTCGGTATCGTCACTCTAAATGTCCTGCTAATGATTATTGTGGGCTCTTCAGTGCCAGGAATATATAAAAACACACACCAAACTGTATTTGGAATTCAAATCAGTGCTACACCCAAAACTGAAAGAAGTTTAAGTCACATGTCGTTGTCAGCGAAACGATTTTAGCTATTTTATTACACCTTAAAAAAAAATTAAAACATATTTAATTCAAAATAGGAGCCAACTAAATGTTTATACGTCTTATTATATTTTCAATAATATTTTATGTGTTTATAATGTTTTAATTAAATTAATGATGCTGAGTAACTGCTTATTTATATTGGCTTTTTTACCAATACAAATAATCCTTTAAAAGATCCAATTTAATTTATTTTAAATGAGATTGGATCTGGAATTTGAGTAAAATTTCTTAGTGCTAGCTTGGAAACTTTGCTGTGAAGTGCTGGTAGCACTGGCAGGCTTGTGAGCCTGTTGGATTAATTTGAAATCGTGCGATAAGGATATTCAATTTTTTCTGGCTTTCAGTAAGTGTGAGCTCGCCCTAGTTGCCCGTCTCGGCCTTTCCTTCTCTACTTATATTATCTCTTTTTTTGGCAATCAGCATCAGCCAAGGGAATTCCCCATTGGCCGTGCCGGTGTCAACACAGAGGCGGCGCACAGTCTGATTCAGATTCAGATTCAGTGATTCTGCCGCGTTCGTGGGATTGCAATTTAACATTTTGCCGTTGTTTTTCCAACATTTCTGCTCCCAAGTGGAAGTCAAGCAGCTGCCGGCAGCGCATTAAATCCTTAAGCACACATTATTATTCAATCAGATATGGAGTCGTATGCCTTTTTTCGCTTGGCTCCGCTTCCTGGCTGGCTGTGTCGTGCGTGGGCAACTAATGACATTCAAATTGCTTCCATCTCCGGTCGGTTTCAATTGAAACACCTTCAACAAAAAATTAATGGAATTATAGATCACAACGTCCAGGGGGACTCTGGATCCCCAGATACTTGCCTGAAGTCTAATAAAATGGAGAGGTAAGCTTAAAGATATCAACAAACAAAGCGACACCGAATCTAAATTATATTTTTAAACAAAAAGAATACACCACATTCAGGGCTATTTTATTATTCATGTGAGAGATAGCAATTACATAAGGATAAATTGAGTATTTATTTATTTAATCAAAGTATGAATGGGCTCCCTGAGGAAATAATCTGAGCTAACTACCAAGCCATGTGCGTTATTGTTTATAACTTTATTTTTGAAGCTCCAACGAGTAATTTATTTGAAGCACTTGCGCCATTTTTCATCGTCACTTCATTGGAGCTTCAGTTCGCGGACGAGACGAGTTTGTCAACTATTTACAACTTGAACTTGATCGTTAAGTTTATGTGCCTCGTAAACGCCGAAAGTTGCGGCAACGCACTGACAAAATGTTGTGAAATCAAATTTACTCACAAACCATCCCTAATGACCTAGCCCGCAAACGGAACGGAAACGCGAAGGCGCTGCTCCGGGAAAGGACGAATTCAGGACGAGAAGGCGATGACTGGCTGACAGGGCTTCAGTCTGCTGGGCGCGAAATTGTTTAATTTTGCCCGCGCTTAATTATCTGCAGTGTGCCGGGTGCTTAAATTATAATGGCGCTGACCTAATTGAGTAATAATTAAAATTAAGTGCATGCTAAATTGTTATTAATTATAAAGTGCACGCGAAGATGCCACCAACTTCCATCGATTGCGTGCAGAGGGATACTAAAAAAGGGGTGGAATCTTAAGGTCAGAGGAATCTGGGACAGGCGATAGTTTGTTGCAAGTGTCGCCAAATGGCAAGCTCCACGCTGAAAGTTAAGGTCCAAGCAGACAAATTAGAATTGCGTTTCCACTGAGCAAAAAACGTGTGTTCTGCAATGAAAGTGCGATGATTCAAAAAGAAAATTAAAGTGGTAACTTACCCTATTAAATTTGTTTCTTAAATTAATCCATAATCAAAGATAAATATATTATTTAATTTCGACAATCTAGCATTATATGGGCAAAGTGAGTAATGGCTGTGCCCAGAAATTAAATGCGGCAACGAGTCGCAACTAATACGATGCCACCCTCACGCAGATACAGAGACAGTGGCGGTTGCAGTGACACATTTCAATATAAATTATTGTCGATGGGGGTGCATAAAATGTGTCGCATGTAGCTGGAACATGAAAACACCAAACAACAAATGAAAGAGCTGGCGGCAAAGGCAAAGACAGAACGAAAAACGCAACCAAACACGTTATTCATCGTTAAAGCAACTGCAGGCTGGAGCGATGACGACAGCGAAGGACGGCGAGATGGATGTACGGGGCGTATGCGCAATGCGATATGCAACAAATTGCTAAACAAATCAAATTTATTGCCAGAACAGCGCACACAACAGTGTTTGCAGTACACAATAGGAAAAGTCTGAGCTTGTTTTGTATATAAAATAAATTAATTCCCTATTAATCTAAATAGAAATAATATTAAAATTTTCGACCTAATAACTTAGTTCTTTGTTTTACTTTTTAGTCAATCTTGTACCAAATATAAAAGTTTTACAAGAATTTATTGAACGAGGTGTCGTATGCTAATATTTTATGACAGATTTTAAGAAATCGGGACCTTTATTAAACTTTTTTTTGTGTGTACTTACAGCAGTACGCATGCAAAGCGTCGCTGAGATAGCAGAAATTAATATGAGTCCGCGGCGCTCGTTCGGCTATCAGCATTGGTATAACTTCATTTGGACCCGGTCCGGTTGGTTCGTTGGTCCTTTGGCCGGTTGGTTTGCTTTTCCAGCTCCCGTTTCATTCCTTCGGTTTAACTGCATTTTACACACGCACACAGACGCAGCCTGAATGCATAACAACATGGCGGTCGCTCCGACCGGAAGTCCGACTTGTGCGGCGTAAAATTTATGCCGGACTGAGGCTTCGCAGCAACGCAGTTGCAGTTGCTGTTGCCATAGCCGCTGCAGCTGCAGTTCCAGTGGCTGCTGCGGATTCCTTTCTGGCTGAAGCTCCTGTTTCACCCCGCGGCAGCACAATGGGTTAAATGAGCTGGAGAAGCTCCAAGCAGAAGGATCAGAAGGCGATTGGAACTTTCACTTTCCGAGAAAACTTTCATTATGCAAAAGACTTTAAGAATCAAGAACTTTATTTGCATTCCTCCGCATTTATTAACATTAAATAGTTTACACTTCTCTCAGTGAATTAAAGCTGTGGCTAAATAAAAAATTCAGTCAGTGATTAAACCATAAAGTAAATAAATAAAATATATACATATATGCCTTTGCCTTAAATTAGTAAATTTCTATTAAAAAAAGCTAGTTCTCCTGGTATTCGGTGTTTTATTTGAAATAAATTATATAAATTACATGATATTATTTGAATTACATGATACATGATATGAAAAACTAGGTCAACAGAAATTAAACTCTGTAATGTAATTTTAAATTTAAATTCACATTTATATAAATGCCAAATAGGATATCGGCTTATGAGTTCTCTTGATATATTTTAAACCTTAAAAATCAAAGAAAATAAATATATATTTTCTTGAATACATAACTTTTTGTATACCCTAGAGGAGGTTTTTTTTTTTTTTGACAGAGTCTTGCCCATCGTCCCCATTCGAGGGGTTATTATAGTTGTTGATTTTTATTTTCTCAATTAGGAAGTTGTTTTTATTGTTGTTGTTCCCAGCATACAGTTGGGTAAACTAAGCATTGGAGCAGGAGGGGCTGGGATATAGGAGCAAACATGGAGGCAGAGCAGACACTTATTCATCAGGCGGAAGTTTGCTGGCTGCTCGCATTGTTGTTGCGGCAATGTAGCTGCTGTTGCTGCCTGGTAGACTTGTTAGTTGTTCGTGGGTGTTTGCCGCTCATGCAAATTGCATAAGTAACGAATGAGAAGAAAAAAGCCGGGCGAGCGAGCGAGCAGAGGAGAAAAAGATGGCAAGGCAAAAGGCAGAAAGTAAAAACCAACAAGGAAAATAGTGGCAAACAAAGTTGCTCACGCCAAACTCCCCCGTACACTCGTATATTTTTTGAATTTATATTTAACTGTATTACAAGGCAATGGCTCCCGCAGCCCATCCACACCCCATTTCCATTCGCATTGTTACACAAAAATAAAAGTGCGGTACATTTGTTTAACTTAAAAACTTTAAAAACTCTTCGGAAATAATTATCAGAATTTTAATAGAATGTTCCGCTTAATATATTAGTTAACTAATTGGTTTACTGACATATACTCCTTTTCCGGTTAAAATCAATGCGTATAGTTTTCAGCTTAAGAAATATTCAATTCATATTTTATAGATATTTTAATTGATTCCCTTCAGATCCCATATTTTTCCCGTGTAACAAAAGCCAGCCAACGGAATCGGAAGTTATAGTTATGCCGCTTGCGCGGACGCATTCTGCAAATATATTTTTGCCAGGAACAACAGCAACAAAAGTTTATTTAAAATTTTTGCGGTTAAGCTTGTTACTTGCCAGCTACTTTTGCCAGGGCACCGCCGGCGATGCCCCCAAAATGCTAACTCGTTTAGCTCAAGAGTTCGGTCCTACAAAATATTTAAGCTGCAGTCTTGCAGAAGCCAAGCCATAAACATTTTCGAGCAGCACGTGTAGCCCATCGGTGGTCATAAAAATTATACAGACTTCGCCATTAATGTCGAGAGGTGACCGGGGCTGCAGACGCCGCTCATTCTCGTCTTAATCAGACGGCAGATTAACCAACTTTATACAGCTGCTTAAATTTTCAGCATTCTATTTGCTAGCACTGGTACTGGTGTTGGCATCATAAAAATTTTCAATTTCATTTGCCTGGCACAAAGAGCAGGAGCATCACAAAGTTTGGGAAATGGGCATTGGGATGAAGATGGGGATGAGGATCCTGCGGAGAAATAGCAAGGAGCAGTGGCAAGTGCAGGATGCTGCTGGCATATCGATGACGGCCGCCTCTTCCCCGGAAATAGAGGATGCTCCTGCAGAAAGGCGGAGGACTCGTGGCCGGGCCAATAAAAGTGTCGAAGGCTGCCTGACAAAGCGCCGGCCTGCTTTGTATTTATGATGAGCCATCCGTGCCAAAGTCCCTCGTTGTGCCAATCCAGTGCCTCCTGCGGGTCACACTGTGTCGTCCTGTCCGAGTCCACCACCTCTTCCTTTAACTCTGGTGGGAACAGGCTTGCCAGGCTCATCAGTGCTGCAATATAGCCAAATCCAGATATTTTTTAATGGTCAGAATTATATTATGGTAAAGTTATTATAATTATCACATCCCTACAGTTCTCTAAAATCTTTAAAATTATAAAATGTTTTAAAGCCTTTAACGAAATGAAATAATTATAGCAAAATCAATTCCTCCATGAATTAATTTTTAAAATATCTCTAAAGCCTTGTCAAAAATAGATAAACTATTTTTAGCCATTTGGTTCGCTTCCGGTTAGCTCCTTTTGGTAACAGACAGCCGGCAGCACTGCGGCTCAAAGCATGTCCTGCAGTTAGAGATCGTGCGGGTCCCAGCGGGATGCCTGCCATGTGAATTGGGAGCAGCAGAGCTCTGGGCCGCTCCATTAATGGAATTCCAATAAATCCTCCTCTCAGCTGGCTCCCGTTTTCCCCGCGTGTGTGCGAGTGTTAGCCGCTGCAGGAAAAGGAACATCAGGAGCAGGAGCCGGAGCAGTCGCTCTTAGTGCCATATTTTTGTTGGGCTTTTGAATTTTGAGCTTCTGTGGGGCCTCGCCCCGTCTCCATGGGAAATAAATTATGGCTTAATTTAATTTGAGGTGCCTGCCCGGTCACCGCCTGCAACTGTGGCGGAATCTGTTTGTGGTTGCTGGATTTATATGCATGCGAGTGCGGAGGCCTTAGATTAGTTGCCAATTCGCTTCGGCTTCTCGGTGATGCATGGCCAAAGGTGGTGGCCTCAAAAAAAATAGGAAGATTACCCTTAGTCCAGGAAAGCAAGGCGATCTAGCCATGTTTTTTGAAAACGGATTAGTTGAAAAACTTATTAAAGACCATATCGAAAGAGGTTTCTATGGATTCCAGCATAAAATCAGTTCAAATCGGATCAATTTCTTAACCGAGCCGGCAGCACTCCTGCACACAGAGAGAATTTTTAAGTAAAAATGCACTTAAAGTAAGTAAAAAATTCTCAAATAACGACCGAGAACTTTTTGTACTTAATTAGATGTCGTTTTGTACTCAGTTCAAGTAAAATTTTTAAGAATGCGAATACTAATATTAAGTATTTAATTACGTTTTTGAATACATTTTATGCTCAAGGAAAGTGCAAAATTTACTTCATTTAAGACCGAATAATTTTCAATTTAATACACAAAAGTTCTTAGTTTAACAACGAATCATTCTTAATTATTTGACACTGGGAAAAAAAATTATGTAAAATTGAGAGAGGAAGGTTGTAAATGGCCAGTTTTT
>VNJW01010045.1:0-11456 GCA_008042615.1 Drosophila auraria
TCATTTTTAGGCAAATATAAGCCTAAAACTTGATTTTTATGTAATATTGATTTTATATATTAATACAACCATTTAAAATAATAAATGTGTATTCCAAAATGCATACAGTATTTATTTTTACTGTTGCAGTAGAGACTTGCTACGGATGGTAGCAAAAACATATCTAAGAGTTGGCCGTTAACCGCCACTCCATGCCAGGGATGTTAGAACCAGTTGGGAATTAAATGCCCACACGCGAGAGACAATTTTTAGGCATCCCATTGCCTAAAATTTAGGCATCCCATGGACTAAAAATGAAATTCTTAGCTATGGGTTAATGCCTAAATTTTAGGCCTACAATTCCTAAAATGTATGGCCTAAAAATATGGCATTTTGGCATTATGACCCATTTTTTAGGCCATCATTGCCTAAAAAGAAATTTTTAGGCAATCAATCGCCAATTCCTAAAATTTTAGGAATTTTTTTTTTCTGGGTGTATTAGTAAAGCCACGAATGCTTTTTATGCCCAATATCTTATACTGTTCCCCAGATTGCATATGAAATTTTAATTTTGAAGTTACAAAAATAAAACAGCAAATATCAAATACCGTAAATATTAATATTAATTGTTCCGCACTAAAAACTGTTAGTTTTGTTCACTTATTTGCTTTTTAAATTCTTCTTTACACAAATGTGAAATTAGAAATAAAATGTAATTATGCATATATATAGAATTCTGCTTGGTTTTCATCCCCGTTAAGTTGGGCTTTTAATTAAAGAAGAACACACAAACTCGACTTGGACTTACTTTCAGTTGTTTTGTGGCCTCGCCCCCGCAATTTATTTGCAAAATAACTTTTCTGCAGTTGCGGGCCAACGAAAATGGAAATTGTGTGCATTGTGTTTAGGGCGGCAGACAGACAGGATGCCATCTTTTTTGCAAGCAAATAATAAAATAGAAATAATAAAATGGAATATGGGGAATGCAGAGGCAACTAGAGCCAGCCGCTACTTATCGTTAGGGCAAAGTCCACAATGAGTTCCCTTTTCCCAGTTTAAATGCAACGAAAAATTGCTAAGATTGCCTAAAAAGGAAAATCTGATATAAATTCATTTATTTTAAATGAAGTCCTTGAACTATGGCACAACCGGAAACTTCCACTCATTTTCGAATAAATATCCGATTTATTAATTTGAAAAGGCAATTAAATAATTACTGAACAATTTTACCTTTGTCTCATTTGCGGTCTCCTTGTTTTTATCAACGATGTTGTGGATGTTCAGGACCATTTTCCATTCGCTCTAATTTAATTTGACATTTGTTTCAAGTAAATGAATGCAGGGGAGTAGGTAATGCTGCTCTAACGAAGCCAGTCGGAATCCAACTGGCCGCCAAAAGGCAGGTTCGTTTCCATTGATAGCCGCGCTTACGCAATTGTTTATATAGGCCAGAATAATTAAGCCGTTACCGGCCAGTGGACAGAAAGTAGTTAGATTGGGAAATACTTACGCTGTGCTAAAGGCTTAAGCCTAGACTAAAATGGCTGCAGTTATAGAATGTATTTATTTTTTAGCGTTTAGAGAATGTGAGATAGCTTGCAACTACTTTTCAGCTAATGACATAAAAAGTGTGAACAAAGCAAGTTGCAGAGGAAATAGTTGGAATCTTTTTGGTTTTTTATATGGGTGTTCCTGGCCACGTCCACTAATGCCGTTTAAACAAGCCAAAATTTTCGAGAGTTAAAGTGTAAACAAATAGAAGTAGAGTAAAGCGAAATCCAAATATTTCTCTAGCTAAAATGCAAAAGGCAATGAGCGTAATGCGTTTGCCATTGGCTTGGATTGGGTTCATTATACTGGATTTATTTGATACCCTTGCAGACGTAATGTTACCTAATACCGTTATTTTTAGGAAGTTTCGACATCGTCTAGTCTTTGAAATCATTGCAAAATATATTGATATCCCAGGGATTTTGAAAGAGTTGATTTCTTTGAGTTTATCATAACTAATTATTCATTTCTGATCTTAACACTTTAAGTTTAAGACGTATAAAATTATACACATTTCCCATTTCTATGATTTATTGTACTAAACTTCGGCAAGTTTTTTCAATTTTTGATTGAAATTCTTAGTAAGTCAGTTATACTGGAGTGCTGCAAACATCACAAGCGTTTAGAAATCAATTAAATAGGTGCCTAAAAGTATGCAGTAAAATGTTTCAGGCAGTCCAAATTTTTTTACGGTGACACATTTTTTAACTTAGTTTAAGAGACATTTTAAGTGATTTTAATCTTCTAGTGATAATTTAAGCTGATTAAAAATTAAATGTATAGCTTATTAAACTTTGTTTCAACTTTGTGGTTAACATTCATATAAGTTGTATGTAAAATTGCGATTAGGATTATACAAATTCCAAGATAAAATTCAAAGCAGTCTTGATGTTAATAAAAGTCCTACAGAGCTTTTTTATATTTTTTGTTTATTGTTTTCATTTAAACTAGAATACTAAGAAAATATGTTTTCTTTTTTTTTCGTGTGAATTATTTATTTAATTTTGACTTAAACATTGTTCTGCAAGGGTAAACGCAGATCCGAATATTTTTTTTATTTTTCTTAAAGAGAACATCACGCACTTTGTCACTTAGTCAGAGTGGGAAAGAGGAAATAGCCAATGTTTTTCTATGTGGTGTTTCTGTTTGTTTTGATGAGAGGGTGGTATGGGCGGTATGGGTGACACGGGTGATACGGGCAACACAGTTGATCCGTGGAACACTCACCCCAATCCTGCCGAGCAGCAGGGCATCCATTTCGCCGCCGTTTTGGGCCACCGGAACTGTGGTTATCACCGATATGGTCGGCTCCTGCTGTCCACTCAAATCGACCGACATGCCGCTGCTTTACTTTATATTTGATATTACTTTGTTTTTTTTATGTATTCTTTTTGTCTGTGGCCCGATCGTTGTACTTTGGTCGTTTTGATTATGGTTATTTGCGGTTGTTATTGTTTAATGACTAGTGTTACTATTATTGTTGTTGCAATTCAGTCGTCGTCGTTTGTTGGTTTGTTTGGGAAAAATATAGCAAAAACTGCAGCGAAATTCATTTAGTTTCCTGGTAGCTCGTCTCCTCCTCCTCCTTCCGACCCTAAAGGCCGACACTCATTTAATTCATTTACTAATTTGCCCTGAAAGCTCAGCGCCAATATAGGAAAAATATATGCAAGGAGAATCATGGAGCGGAGAATGATTGCCGACCAAGGGGAATATTTAATAGGAAACGAGGGAAAAAGTCATCGATATATTAATATTTTTTTAAATCTTTAACTAATTTGGTTTGAAAAACTGTTTGACTCTACAAAGGAACATGATTACAAAACATAATAAATTCAACAAATTCTACAAACAAAATTCTCAATTTTTTGTTTTTTTATGTGTATATCGCGGTTGGCCTCAGAGCACACATCCTTAATCAAAACTTTATTGGCATTGAAGCCTGCCAAGGACCCACAAAAAGTTGGCCATCCCTCTGCAGTTGTCAATAACAATTAGTGAAAACTCACACGGCGACCAGAAATAAAGGAAAATCAACTGGCTAGAGAATAAATGAAGCCATCTTCTACTAGTATAACTCCAAACAATATTAACAAGCTAATAATCTGAGTACAAATAATAAAATCAATATATTATTGTTTAATTATATCTAAAATGGCATAATTGTCAATTGTACTCGAAATTTGATCATGACCGAAATTTTATCAGTTTCAGGTACAGTATAAAATAAATAAATATTAGCTCGATTATAACGATAAGCTTGGAAAAGTGGACTTTTTATCCGTTAACTCAAATTTTAAACCTAGAAACCTAATGAAATATTGGAAATATTGGCTAAATTGGTTGGATATAACTGATGAAAATGTTACACGAGAAAATGATACCCGAAAAGTAAGGAAATTTTGTTTGGTAAATCTTTAAAAAATCTTTTAAAAATGTGTATCCATAGCTTAAGTTTTTAATGACATTTTTGTGAGCCCATATGCAACTCTACCAAAATTTCGCATCAATAGTCCTTATTATTATTATTATAATCTTTTATTGCAGGCATCAAAGAATATTCACTTTCAAAAACAACTCTCCTTTGATGTTTGTGTCGGTAAGCGTGTGTGAAGGGATATCTTTTAGAGCGGTTTTTATTAGGTTAAGTTGGTTATAATAAGTTTTAAAGTTTTAAATGTTAAGATCTGCGTCTTTTCATTTTCGCTGTGACTTCTCTAGTGATCGTAGCTTCCCTCTGTGATGGTAACTTCTCCTCGCAGTATCGATATCGACGGACTATCGATTACCCAACAGTGTAGTGCTTACAGCAGCCCGCTAACACTTGCTTAACCGTTCTTTTACAGGATATCAGATGCTGACAAATAGCAATTCCAATACCCAGCAGTTCTAATTAAGCAACGACGAGCTGTTGTGGCAGTTTTTCTCCAGGGAAAGAGACCGAGGGACTTACGAAGAAAGAGGGTCAGGGGAGAAGCGGAGAAAAAGACGGAGACAGAGAGCAGCGACCCGGCACGTCTGTCAATAAACACCGGAAGACATATGACAAGTGACAGTCCCGATAAACACATATACACAGAGAAAATATCTGTTAAATGGAAATGATTTGTTCAATTTACAGAGAGGAATTATTGAGAATTAAATAGTTTCCAGTTACAGTATATAAAAACAAGGGTATTGTTAGCAGAATGAAAATGTTTCATTTTATGTTACTCAACGAATTTTAAATAATTTAATCAAGTGCCAGCCCATGCTAAGATTTCTTACCAGAAATCATGCGTAAATTACAAATAAATATTTTATAGCTCTTAAGTCCTTATTTTTCACTTCTCGAATTTATTTCCAGTGCCTACATTTCATATGCATGTGTGTAGCCCACGGCGGCTGCTGCTGACACGTTGAAAATTTCATCTTCAAAGCTGAAACGTCTGCTTGTCCCCAATGACTATGCCCACCTTTTCCACCTGTACCACGCGTCGTATGCGCAATTTGTAAACGCTGAAAATTTGTATTAACGGCATTACACACGCTTTACGAGCAGCCAGGGAAATGGAATAAAAACCGGAAAGAGCCAAAATCAAGCGGGTAAGCCAACACGGTCACAAATAATCAAGACCCCATTTAAAGCTTTCTATTTATACTAAATCTAAACTTTTTGTGAAATAATTGGAATCCATACATGGCCTTAATTGATTAATTTTTTTTTAAGTATAAGTAGTAATCAATTTGTAAAACAATTTACAGTTCAAGGTTTTCCGACTTGTGTAGCTTTTTCTGGTGGAAATAGTATTTGTATTGCCCCCGGACAAGAAAATGTGTCGTCTCAACTTTGGGAGGCCATCAAAAACAGTGTTCTGGGAACATAAACCGAACAACTTTTGGGGGAGGGCCGAAAATTCGCTGCGGCATAAGTTTTCGATGGATTTCTCTATGGGGAAATGATGAAGTGCTTTACAAGATAACGCCGAAAAGGTGTGAAAACTTTTTCGTGAAATTCCGCCGGAAGTTATGAAGTGTGTTCGGCTTCGATTCACTTCATCGAAAAACAATTCAAGTTGACAGCTGAATGACGGCGGTCAAGTGTCTCTGCCTGCTGGAAAAGCGTTCCGGAAACGTTATGGCAACGAAAAACGAATAACGGGACCACGCCCACCGCAAGTAATAAGAAATTCCGCCCTGACGCCCACTCATGCGTTTAAAGTGCGTGCTAATTTGGCTTTAATTTGCATTTTAATACGCAATGTTCATAATGTGCCCAAGTCAAACAACAGGACGCATGCGTGATGTGCAAAAATGGTCGAGGGCACTGGAAAAACAATTTAATATTAAATCAATTTAATATTAAATCTAGAAATCTTAAAGCAAATTGAAGATTAGAATTGGTAAAGAATAAATATTTACTCTAGCTCAAGAAAAAAAAAGTGAGAAAGCTACAGTCGAGTGTGACCGACTGTGCGATACCCGGTAGCCAAAGTATTGTGCATGAAATTAAATAGCACATGGACATGGAAAAAACAAAATGTTGACAAATGAAGCTGAGTAAATGAAAATGAGCAATGTTCAAAAAATAACAGCTGTATGCAGCTGCATTACGAATTAATACTGCGCCCGAAAGAACGCAACACTTTTTTTCTCTACTGCCTTTGTGGCTCAGAAGAAGAAGCAGAGCATATACAAACTTTATTGTTTGATAACTTCCATGTTTATCATCCGATTATACTCAAATTTTCAGAAAACATCCGCAAATGCCTACTTATTTATTTTATCTATTTATTTTAAGCCAAAAATGACGACTATAGGTAATATAAATTTAATATAAATTTTTACGATTTTCGGGGGTGGAAGTGGGCGTGGCCAAATTTAAAACAAACTTGATCTGCGTGCAACAGATTCCAGTGTTGTCAAAAAATTTGGTTACTTTAGCTCTTATAGTCTCTGAGATCTGTTGTTTCACACGGACGGACGGACGGACAGACGGACATAGCTAAATCGACTCGACTGGTTCTGCTGATCAAGAATACGTTCTGAAGGTTGTCTTAAGATTGTAAAATTTTTCTGTTTTTATAGGATAAGAACAAATTCAATAAGAACTAATATATTATAATAAAGGCCCAGATAAATATAAAATATAATTAACATATTTTAAGAAAACCAAATCTGTAAGATGTGTTAATGATATAAGAGTGGAAGTTCAGTTTATCGGTTTATAAATAAATATTTCATTTTAGTCATTTATGGGGTCGGAGATGCCTCCTTTTGCCTGTTACATACATTCTCGGTTGGCAATAACTTATAATACCCTTGTACCCTATGGTTACCGGGTATAACTACAGCAACTTTGACTTTGAGTCCTGGTAGTCCTTTATTTTATTATAATTTTATTTTAAAATACATATGTGGGCATATCCGGCAAATGGTCAACCAGGGCCGAAAACTAAAATGTTCCAAATTTAATTTTTCATAACAATGCTTACATAGCCAATTTTTGTGTTTTCATGTGCAAATCGGCCAAAAAGCTGATAAAGCTAAAATTTAGCTACTTTAAGCTACCGCAATTTAAATTAAATAGATATAAAATAAATACATTTGTGCGTACGTGGTCTAAAAATTGGAGTAAAATCGGATGATAAACATGGAAGGTTTTGAACAATTAGGTTTCTGAATATGCTTCTTCTCCTCTTCTGTGTTGGTAGCACCAGTGCGTGTTGCCCAACATGTTCCTAGCAACATTTGGTTTTATTTGTCAACATTTTCTTTTTCCCATGTTCTTGTGCCATTTAATTTCGCCCACAATGCTTTGGTCACCGGGTACCTCAGAGTCGGTCACACTCAACTGTAGCGTTCCCACTTGCTATTTCTGTAAGTGTGAGAATGAACAAGGAAAAAGGAAAAGGAATCGTTGCTGACACAATCGTATCATACGTGTATGCATTAATATGCAAATCAAAAATGGGCTTGAAAACGCACTGCGTACGGCAGTATAAATAGCCGGAAAGCGATACAAGCTGAAACAAGGACTCAGATTCAGATTAATATTCCGATTCCCGTTCTGATTCAGACTGTGGCTCTGGCGTGGGTACAGAAGGCCCCGTGCCAGGTAAAACCAGGTGCAGTCAACAGATTTCACACATCCATGGCAACGCCCATTCCGGTTACCCACGGCCACACCCATTCCCCACCCATCGCCCGAGCACGTCCCGATTCGTTTTTTTCGAGGAACGAGAGACCACAGGGTAACGGAGGCTGGAATGGAACCTTGGGAAATGCTGACTGTAATTAGATCTCAAAAAGGGGTTCACCGGATGCCAGATGAATATTGTACCAGCCGGAAATTTGGTAAGGAACTCTTGATTCGATAAGGAAATTCATGTATTGCCTTGTTTGATTTCTTGGCAAAGGTTCTTACTACACGAAATTTATCATAGCCATAGAAGCCTGGATGTGATGGGCCACCTAGTAGTTCTCCTTATTAAAAACCTGCACCAGCTGAGAAGGTGGCACTTGCTGATAGCTAAATGGGCGGCGACTCGCGGGACTGTTGGGGAAAATTATGCAGAGGCGGCTCCGCAATTGCAAGCTGCCAAGCCTCACCACCCCTATACCCCCTAAATGCTGGCCATGTGCAATTGAGAGAACCCATTCAACTGTCAAGTTTCCAAGTTTCCCTGGGTAAATGCAAATAATTGACAGGGACTCGACAGTTTCCACCAGCGAGACCCCGAATTCGGAATCTGGTTTTGTGGCTTTCTTGGGAACACTCGTATTTGTTTATTTACTTTCTTCCTTTTCTGCAGGAAACGCGCCATTAAGGATGGCAGTAGCGGCTCCCTGCCAGTTCTTAATTTGGCTATATTCCGTCTTTTTTTCTGGCCTGCGGCTTTGTCTCTGCTTTGGTTGAGAAGGAAAACATAAAGAAATGGCCGCAACATAATTTCCGCCTTGACTGCTTTGACCAACTTATTTTCTCATCGCTTTCTCGTCGCCTCTTCTTTGTTTTTTTTTTTTTCTTTACTTATTTATTTTTTTTTTTTGCCTAATTTTCCTATACTTTTTTTGTAATTTTCATTTGAACTTTTTCGGGGGTGGTGGGTAAGAGAAATGTCTGGCACGCTTAGTTGGTTGGTCCTGGCGCTTTTTGAAGGGCGCGAAATTTCCACTTTGTTGGTCTTAATTAAATTGCATTGAGAAGCCGCCAAGGAGATGAGGGGAAAACCTTCGAAGGAAGCACTTAAAGTGCCAAGCCTGGCGACACTGTTGCTTTCTTCGCTTCCCGCTCGTTCCCTGGCTTTCCAGCTTTTTCCTTGCTGCGGCTTCGCTCCGCCAATCGCTCATAATTACAAGTGTTCCCTTACGCCAGCTCCCCTTACCCATGCCTACTTCCATGTTCATTTCTAAGCCCATTCCCATCCCCATCACGATCCCTTGATAAAAGCCACATCGATTGAAATGAAACTGAAACAATTCAAAGTTAGCCGGAAAGGGACGACACATGCCCCAGCAGCCAGCTCAAAATTTAATGTAAATTCCTTGCAAGCTTCAGACTTTCTAGATGAACACTGGGAGAATCCATGTCCTGAATTTAGTGTCCTTTCAGTGAAAGTCGAATACTTAATATTGAACATCAATGATAAACTACAAATAAAATATTTATTTATAAACCGATAAACTGAACTTCCACTCTTATATCATTAACACATCTTACAGATTTGGTTTTCTTAAAATATTTTATTTATACTTTATATTTATCTGGGCCTTTATTATAATATACAGGTTCTTATTGAATTTGTTCTTATCCTATAAAGACAGAAAAATGTTACAATCTTAAGACAACCTTCAAAACTTATTAAGCTTTCAATGTTGAGCAAACCTCTCTCTGCTCTCTTTTTCTTAATAAAAACAGCAAGCATATTTAATTAAATGAATAGCTTGAATTAGTTATTTATAATCAAAACGATCTGTCTTGACAATCAAAAAGGAAATAAAATAATTCCCACAATGTATTCAAAACTTAATCCGATTTATTATATATTCATATTAAACATTCATGTTTTTTTTTTCTTTTTTTTTGATACGTTCTCCTTGTGTAATTAAACATTCCTCGGGCATGGTTTTTGTGCAGTATGTTTCATGCAAATTGACTTTCACTCCGGCCCGTTTGGCTCTTGTCGTTTGATATGTTTAGCCACAGATTTTGCAGCTCGGATGTCACAAATGCCGCAATTGGGCGTTTAATTGAGTGGAAGGTCACAACAGGGGCAACAGGGGTGCTGGCGGATGAAAGTTAATTAAAATGCACTTTTAAGTTATTCACATATTTATTTGCACACGACTGGCGCCATATGAAAAATGCATTTTTAATGTGATAGCGCGCCAACCTCACTCGTCTTTTTGTCCTTCCGGCGTGTGTTTGCTTATACTCGGAAGAAAAAAACAAAACTTTGAACGCGCTCCGAAGAGTTAGCAATCGCTGGTGCCACCTGCCTAATAAAATTTTAATTTTTAACTTTTATTTCGTCCCCAATTGTGGCAAATTGTGCCGGATTTTGGCAATTCATTTGGAACTTCCATTTTTTTATGCTACCCAAAGGGAAAAAATGAATTCGATGTATAAGAAGTACATACAATTTTTATACCCGGTACCCATAGGGTACAAGGGTATTATAAGTTAGTGCCAATCGAGGATGTATGTAACAGGCAGAAGGAGGCATCTCCGACCCCATAAAGTATATATATTCTTGATCAGCATCACCAGCCGAGTCGATTTAGCCATGTCCGTCTGTCCGTCTGTCCGTCTGTCCGTCCGTCCGTCTGTCCGTCCGTGTGAAACAACAGATCTTAGAGACTATAAGAGCTAGAGTTACCAAATTTGGTGACAACATTGGAATCTGTTGCACGCAGATCAAGTAAAAAAACTGTATATAAGCTATAGGCGTGATTTTTGGCTTAAAGTAAATAGATAAACCTTATAAGTAGGCAATCGTGTACGTGTTCTGAAAATGTAAGTAAAATCGGATGATAAACATAGAAGTTATTAACTTCTTGAGAGAGAGAGAGAGAGAGAGACAGAGAGAGAGAGAGAGCGCACGTGCGTGTTGCTCAACATGTTCCTAGCAACATTTGTCCCTTTTGAGAGTTGCCCAACATGTTCCTAGCAACATTTGTCTCTTTTAAGTGTTGCTCAACATATTTCTAGCAATATTTGTTGTTATTTGCCAACATTTTGTTTTCCCCTTGTTCATGTGCTGTTAAATTTCAACCACAGTGCCTTGGGTACCGGATATCTCACAGTCGGTCACACTCGACTGTAGCTTTCCCACTTGTTAGGTATAATCAGGTGATAGACATGGGAGTTATTAGACAATAAAGTTGCACCCTCTTAACTCCTTCTTGCTCGCTCTAATTTTCGATTTAAAGTAAATATATAAAATAAATAGGTTTGCTCGGACGTTTCTAAAAATTTGAGAAAAGTAGAAAATTTAGGATAGTGCTTGTTGGGAAGCTGCTTGTAGCCAACCAGGTTCGATCGCTTCCACACACGAAATTTTTTCATTTTTTTTTTTTTCTTCTTTTTATACCCTTTACCCATAGGGTACAAGGGTATTATAAGTTAGTGCCAATCGAGAATGTATGTAACAGGCAGAAGGAGAAATCTCCGACCCCATAAAGTATATATATTCTTGATCAGCATCACCAGCCGAGTCGATTTAGCCATGTCCGTCTGTCCGTCTGTCCGTCTGTCCGTCTGTCCGTCCGTCCGTGTGAAACAACAGATCTCAGAGACTATAAGAGCTAGAGTTACCAAATTTGGTGACAACATTGGAATCTGTTGCACGCAGATCAAGTTTGTTTTAAAATTTGGCCACGCCCACTTCCGCCCCCAAATAACATAAAAAACGGTATTTAACCATATGCGTGATTTTCGGAGT
>VNJW01010055.1:0-48319 GCA_008042615.1 Drosophila auraria
AGAAAATATACCCTTAAAAGTTCGCTTCTTCGAGACAAAAAAATTTCAGATGGTGTAAAAACTTGCCGAAAATATTTTGGCGTGCTCTAGACCAGATTGTTCAAGGGAGTAGAATTTTATTTTAAGGAACGACCAAATTAAAATAAATCTGTTTGATAATGACTCCAGACGATATGTACAAAGCCCAAAAGGCAAAAAATTTGACGTCCGCTACACATAGAAGTCTCTCAAGCACGGTGGCGGATGAGTAATATTTTGGGACTGTATTTCTCGTCATGCCGTTGTCCGATACATCGCATAACTGGTACTATGACCCAATTCGGTTATAAAATTAAGTTAGCAGACATTACGCGAACCGTTTACTGCAAAAAAAATGTTCTTGAGATGGGTCTTTCAACAGGACAACGACATAAAAGCCACCCCAGGACTGGTCAATGCCTGACTTACAGAAAACAAGGTAAATGTTATAAGTTGACAAAGACGGTCTACGGACTTAAATCCAACTGTAAACTAATGGGGAGACTAGAATCTTTGTATTTGCGCCAAAATACGTTTCAAAATGCCAACGATTTGTGGGAATTCTTGCCAAAAACACGGTATGAGATTCCAGAGATGACTCGTCACAAACTTAATTTAAGTATGCCAAAAAGAATCAGCAAAGTATTTCAAAATAAGTGTTAATATACTTAAATACTATCATACTTTACTACTATTAAGATAACAGTAGGAAAATTCTAAATATTTTCGAGTTGTAGGCTTTGTAGAATTGGTGTACTTATTATTTTGGCCAGGCGTAAAACGTCCATTCAACACAAATTTATGCATAGCATTAAAAAAAAGCGAAAACCCCCTCTAATTTTTTTTTTGAATAGTTCGAAATACTGTAACTTTACAAAATACAAATGATTGGCAGGCAAACATTCAAAAAGAACCGAGAAATAACTAAACAAAGTAGCACGATGCCCATGTACTTATTATTTTGGCCAGTAGTGTATATACTTTATGGAGTCGGAGATGCCTCCTTCACTGCGTTGCAAATATCATGGGAAAATTATAATACCCTCTGCAAGGGTATAATACATTTTATTTTCTCTGTTTTCCAACGAATTTCTATAAATTTTAAGATATATTCGTTTTTCAATTATCGAATAAAAACGACTTTGTTAAATTTGGAAAGAAAATTAAAGCTACATTATCCCTTTTTAAAACAACATTTTATTTCTTTGACTATTTTCTTCAAATTCGCAGAGTCTTGCATTTCTTTACATGCAGCCGAGAAGCACTTCCGTTTTTTTTGTGTGTTCCCGAGGGCATATTTTTTGCAAATTAAATAAAACCTGATATCCACCGAGGCTACTTTTTGCACCAAGAGTAGATCTAATACATTAACGTCAAAATAAAAAATTAAGAACAAGAAAAAAAAGTTATTTTTAAGAATAGTTTTATAGCCCGATGCGTGTGTCATTTCAAAAACACCTATTAACGAGGTGAGATAAAAGTGATGGCACCTTCAACTTCAAAAGTTTCTGATATATAATTTTGTGACGATTAATAGTAACGTTAAAAAAACAAAATATTTTCGGCATTAAGCTGTAAAGTACCTAGCCTGGAAACTAAAAACCATCGTGTCAAACTAGAAACTTGTTGTAACTAGGGCTATAATAATGTACAACTTTCAATATTTTTTATACCCGGTACCCATAGGGTACAAGGGTATTATAAGTTAGTGCCAACCGAGAATATATGTAACAGGCAGAAGGAGAAATCTCCGACCCTATAAGGTATATATATTCTTAATCAGCGTCACTAGCCGAGTCGATCTAGCCATGTCCGTCTGTCCGTCTGTCCGTCTGTCCGTCCGTGTGAAACAACAGATCTCAGAGACTATAAGAGCTAGAGTTACCAAATTTGGTGACAACATTGGAATCTGTTGCACGCAGATCAAGTTTGTTTTAAAATTTGGCCACGCCCACTTCCGCCCCCAAAAAACGAAAAAAACTTAAATAAGCTAGATTCGTAAATTTTTACTCAAAGTAAATAGATACAATAAATAAGTAGGCATTTGCGGACGTTTTCTGAAAATTTGAGTAAAATCGGATGATAAACATGGAAGTTATTAAACAATTAAGTTTCTTACCATCTTGAGCCACAACGGCAGTAGCGAAAAAAGTGTTGCGTGGTTTTGGGCGCAGTATTAATTCGTAATGCAGCTGCGTACAGAATTTGTCTCTTTTAAACTTTGCTCAACATGTTTTTGGCAAAATTTGTCTTTATTTGTCAACATTTTGTTTTTCCCATGTCCGTGTGCTATTTAATTTCACGCACAATACTTTGGGTACCGGGTATCTCACAGTCGGTCGCACTCGACTGTAGCTTTCTCACTTGTTTAATATTATAAAATGGATCAATTTTTAATGATCCAATTGCAGACTACAAATGTTAGCAAATGTTGCCCTGCATGTATGTACATACATATCTTGGCAGCTAAATTTCCAACGATTGGCTAACAGCTGTCGATCGACTCTTGTTGCTATAAAAAGGTTGCTGGTTACTATAACAGCCATAAAAACCGCAATTCAACATGTCGTAGCAGCCAGTTGTTGTCAGTGAGCAAGCGTGGGCACATTCTTCCAATAGTTTTTATGGCAAATAGGCACTTTACGATAAAAAAAATTATTTTTGTGTGTTCCTACTGATGAAATCTCCTATCAATTTAGAATACGATATTGTTTTACATCAACGAGATCAAAGGTAAAAGGGACGATCGCACGTTCAACACAAACAAGCAAGGAAGCTAACTTCGGCAAGCTGAACTTTATATACCCTTGAAGATAAATTTTAAAAATTAATTAAAATTTAAATAAGTGATCATATTCTAAGTTTTAGTCCGATATCGACAAAAAGAACGAAAAAAGCTAATTTGGCCCGATCGTTCCTATTGCAGCTATAAGATAGATATATTGGTCCGATTTCGGTAGTTTCGACAAATATACTAACTGCAATAGAAATAAATTTTCTGAAAGTTTTACCACGCTACACCATGGGGCATCTAGAACAAATTTCGCAACAAAATAAAATTTTGTTAAAGAAAAGCCATTAAAGTTTGCAAATAAATATGAAAAAAAAATGAATTTGCGATGATTACAACCAACTTGATCTACGTGCAACAGACTAGTATGATGTCTGCAAAATTTGGTGGCTCTAGCTCTTATAGTCACTGAGATCTGTTCGCTCATACGGACAGACGGACATGACTAAATCGAGTCGGCTGTACATGTTGTATATACTTTATGAGGTCGCAGATGCTTCCTTCTGCCTGTTACATACATTCTCGGCTTGCACGAAGTTATAAGACTTTAGTACCCTTTGGGTACCGTGTATAAAAAGAATCTCCTTGAAAAGTAACATATCAAGCAGGGTTTGATATTTTGACCGCGATTAGCTCAAAGTTGGTACGCGGTAGAAACTTGTAAGTTTCGAATTAGCAATGTTCAATGTTCGCCGTGTAATTTTTTTATTAAATTAATAAATAAATTTTAACGAATGTGACATAAAATAGAGGACATATATTTGAAAACTCTATATTTGATTACCCTTGGTAACTCTTAACATAATTAGTTCCTTTGCACTCCATATCACTTCTATAAACATGTGTAAAACGATCTAAAATACTGGCTTTAAACATCGTACAAAAGAATAACAATTAAGGCCTAAAATCTAAACTTGAGGACATATGTATGGACAAACAGCTTAAAATAAATTTATAACTAGTTGGTAGTACCGATAGGTTATATATACAATATACAAAGCTTATGACTTGGCAATGACAAAGCGTTCAAGCTTAAGTAAGCGCATTTGGTGGGGTTTTGTAAACGTTAATAGGGGCTCCACAGGAATCTACGAGCTAAGAGCTAGTTGCGTCTTGGAAGCTTCTGGCAGACTATGTCCACCATATAGAGGTAGGAATCTTCCGGAATCACGTCCATACAGAGGTGGGAATAAGGCCCTCCTTGCTGGTGCCGGGCGGCGTGAGCACCTCCTTGTTGAGGAACTCCAGAGGCAAGTTCACCAAATATCCCTATATTGAAAGGACAGTTTAGTATTAGATTTTAGGTAAATGATTCGGACTTATACCTGAATTTCGTTGGCTCGATTGGCCGCCAGCTCTGGCTCCGTTTTGGCCAGCGGCAGCTCCTCTTGGTACTTGCGCAGGCTGGCAAAGGTCTTCACAAAGTCCGTGGGAATACACTTGAACACCTCGTCGTAGATCTCCGTGTTCCGTGTGGAGATCCGACGCCAGGTGCCGTGCCAAAACCTGTCGCATATGGGATCGCTGATGTCCAGTTCGGACCGGCCAGAGCCCTCCTCTAAGAGGCCTGAGGAGGTTCGAGGACGATTAGATGCAATAAGGCCAAGCGCCGGCAGTTACTTACCCAAATGCTCCTTGAAGAGGTATTTGCGCAGGCGTCCGGCAAAAACTCCGCTTGGATACTTCTTGCCGTTCATGCGGCCGTCCTCGAACTCCTCGTCCATAATGATGGCCGCGATCTCCGAGTCCCGCTTCCCGATCATGGACCGGTCGTTGATGTTGGCCGAGCCACAGATCACAACCCGATCGTCGGCGATGAGCAGCTTGGAGTGCACATAGATCAGCTCGGTGATGGGTGTGTTGTTCAGGAAGGAATGGTTGCGCAGGCTGTGAAAGGAGATGTAGTTCTGTGGCTCGGCAACACCTGCCTCTTGAAGACGAGTCAGAATGGCAGTACGACCCCTGGATGAAAGGTATTTAAGTATGTCTCATCGTGAAGAAGTTCGAGTTCGCAAATTCGCAAACCTCACCTGGAAATTGATGCATAGTTCCAGTGAGTAATGGCCCTGACGGCAATTCCTGTACTGCCGCCCACATCACCCTCGAAGCCCGGTAGCAGCGGCATTATCACATACACACGGAAGGCCTTTCGTTCCCTGAAAGAGATACAGAGATGAGATTGGTACAGATAATTCAGATAGTGCAATATTCACTCACTTGTGCGCACGCACGATTCGTTTGAAGAGGGTCTCGCCGATCTGGTTCCGGACATTGTTGTGCGACCCCGGCACTCCCATGCCCAGCTGCATGGTGATGAAGAACTGGTTCTCGATGTACACATAGTGCTGGGCCTTGGTTATCGTCTGGATGTAGGCGTCGTGGATGGACTGCTCTACCAAGTCCGCCTCGATAAAGCCACAGCTCCAGGCCGAGACGCTGCGCAGCAGCTGGCATGTGACCCGCTGCTGACGCCGCTGCTGCAGCTGCTGCAGATGCGAGTTCA
This sequence comes from Drosophila auraria, assembly GCA_008042615.1. Lineage (NCBI taxonomy): Eukaryota > Metazoa > Arthropoda > Insecta > Diptera > Drosophilidae > Drosophila > Drosophila auraria. The sequence continues at coordinate 5,313 of VNJW01010055.1, forward strand.
GCCTCACCTGGTGGTAGCTCTTGGGCATCAGGTAGGGAAAGCGCGTGTTGTCGCGCAGCTTTTCAAGCTTCATGGCATTCCAGCGCTGGATAAAGTGGCGAGCCACATCCCTGGCGGAGGCGCCAACCACACAGAGGCCCACATCGTGCCAGGGCATCCGCGGCGTGGTGGTGCGATCAATAATGTCCACGAATGGCGAGTTTAGGTTCATCCAGTCCTTGAGTATAAAGTTGGAGTAGTCCTTGCCGAACCAATACTTTGCCTGGCCGTAGAACTCGCTGAGTATTTGCGTACTGCTGGCGGCCACCGTCACCTCCTCCTGTTCCTTTGGCGCCGCGTAGAGGGTATCCTCGTGGTCCGTCACATCGCGGGACTCAATGGTGTACACCTCGTCCGGCCTCTCCTCCGCCGCCTCAGTGGCTGTGAGACGGTGCATAAAGTCCTTGCCGATGCGGGCACCCTTCATGGCGTTGTTCTTGAGACGGTCCAGCACGTTCTTGCGCTCCATCTCCGGGGTATTGAGTTTCATGCCCTCCAATGCAATGCTGGCTTCTCCGGGCGTGTCTCCCGGACTGGGCACCAGCATCGAGGGTATCAGCAGCCGATCGCCGGGCTTCAGAGTCCTTAGCTCTATGCTGGTACTGGGCTCATCAGGCGACGGCGAAGGAGATCGCTCCTTGGCGGTGGATGTCTCGTAGTGGGCATTGCGCGAGGACTTGCGCGAGCCAAAGGCAGAGTCCGTGTCATCCTTGCTGAAATAGAGGCTGGGCGTGCGACGTGTGCTGCCCGAAACGGAGGCCGTCGAAATGCTGCCCAGATCTGTGAGGCGGTGGTGGTGATCGTCCCAGCGACCGTAGCACAGGTCAATGCCCCCCATGAAGGCATAGGTCTGATCGATAACCACGATCTTTTCGTGATGGGCCCACAGCAAGATGCCACCCCTGGCGTGATCCGGATGTCGCATCACCTGTAAGAGGACCCCGAGGGAGAAAGAATTGTTAGGACAGTTCGAATGAGCCGAAAGTTCGGAGCACCCACCTTGATGTTGTCGTGCTTGGCCAGCGTGGACTTGCTGTAGTAGCTGTTGATGCCCAGGGCCATTTCCACCTCCTTGTACAGCAGGACGAACACGCGCACACCCTGCTCGGCCTTGCGAAGCAGAATCTTGTCCAGGCGCCAGTAGTCGCCGTCTAGCGCGGGTCGCTTCATGTAGATCTCGGGGCTGAGCCACCAGTCGGCGATGTAGATCTCCTCGACGGCGGCCTCCAGGCCGTCTGCCACGGCCGACATGTACTGGGCACCGTCCACATACCAGGAGGCCTGCGTATTGGCCCGCATCGGGGCATAGGACATGTGCGGGTTCGGCAACGTAAAGTCCCGCGCATACGAGTTGGCCGTATGCTTAAGGTACTGCATCCATTCCTTGCACTTGCGCCGTGTCCAGCACTTGAGAACGATGTGCCGGTTGTTGGTCAGCACCTGCAGCCCCTTGCGCATGCCCGTCTGGTAGATCCCCGTGGACACGTCGAAGCCCTGGTCGAACAGGATCACCGCACGGATGCTGCCGTCCGTTGGACGGATGTAGCCAAAGCAGGTCTCCTTCACAAAGAACCAGCGGCTACGCCACGTCCCACACACCACGTCCGAGCAGAAGTAGTTGCAGCGGACACAGCAGTTCTTCTGGAAGCAGCCAAAGAAGTTGCATCCCGCCTGACCAGGTCGCGTCGAACCTGTCCGCTTCAGGATCACTCCCTCCTTGCCCTTGATGCCCATGCCGGGCACAAATGACACGTTGGAAACCTCCACAAAGTTCAGCTGCAAGTAATAATAAAGTTTAGGATTAAATACATTAAATATAACAGTTAGCCATATATTTAAACAAAGAAGAACATAAGATTCCGAACGGCCATACATTTGACTTGCAATTTTGCGGTTAGAGCGCTCTCTCTCTTAAAAAAACATATGACATTACTCATCTTGATGTTCTAACGACTTTGATAATGATAATAAACATTGATAGATATAACAGTTAGCCAAAGAAGAACCAAAGTCCAATATAATCACTAGGATCCAATCGGCCATACATTTGAATTGCAATATGCAAGCTATTTTGCTGCTGGCTCTTGAGCGCATCTCTCTTGCTTTTGAACAAAAAATGTGTGGTTTGGTCTTAAACGTATGACATTACTTATCTTAATGTTGTAATGACTTTGATAATTATAATAAATCTGAATAAATATATTAGTTAGGTCATACATACTTCTACAAAAAAGAACCAAAGACCAATTTAATCACTAAGTTGCCGAACGGCCTCACATTTAATTTCAATATGCAGGCAATATGGTGGCTGGCTCTTGAACAATCTCTCAATATAAAGGAATGACGTTACTCATCTTGATGTTTCAATGACTTTGATAATGATAAAGAAAACTTCATAAATATAACAGTTAGTCATATATTTCTATAAAGAAGAACCAAGATGCCGAACGGTCATACATTTGAATTGCAATATGCAAGCAATTTTGCGGCTGGCTCCAGAGCGCTCTCTCTCTCTAGCTTTTGAAAAAAAAAATTTTTAGTGTCAAATAAAACGAATGACGTTACTTATCTTGATGTTCTAATGACTTTAATAATGATAATAAATCTTGACTTACCGTTTCGTGGTGGGATCGATACAGACTAATGTTCAGAAGATTGTATAGGTAGTCCTCCAGCTGCTTGATCCTCACGACCAGATTCTCCACTGTGACTAGGCTCTCGGGACGATTTGGAAATCGTGGCAGCTTCCGCTTTTTTTTCTTCTTGCGCTTCTTCTGGATGCGGCGGGGCGTGAGACCCGCCAGAATGGAACTGTGACTGGGACTGACGATGGCCATTGCGTTGTTGGCGGAACCATTGTTGTTGTTGTGACCCTGACCGCTCAACGGAGTGCTGGACTGCTTGACCTTGGTGTGGGCGGGCAGGTCCTTGAGAGTGGACTCATCGGCCATCTGGCTGGCGGTGGCCTTGAGCGTAGTTCGCTTCTCCTTGTGACTGCGACTGGGAAAGGGAATGTTGAGCGATGTGCGGAAGAAGCTGAGCTGCTGGTGGAGCGAGTTGAAATGCTTGTAGCGTCGCTTGATCGTCCACTTAAAGGGGCCGTGGGTCAGCTCGATGGTGTACCTGATGATTACGCTATATTAGTAAGTTCAATTTAATGAGTTATCCCTAATCGTTTTCACTTACAGATTGGGATTAAGCAAGTGTGTTGTGACGCTGCGCTCCGTATCAACGATCCGGACGTGAATCTCACGGCCCGGAATGAATACTTTCCTCTGGAAGGAGTTAAACTTGACGCTTGGGCCGTAGATGCTGGTGAAGGGGATCTCGTGGCGCAGCACCACGCTGTTGTTCTCCTCGTCATCGAACTCCTCCTCGTCGTCGTCCGTCTCCTTGCGCTCCACCAGGACCGGCTTGTCGCCCACATTCGACAGGATTGTGACAGAGTCAGGAAAGGCCAACGTCTCGTCATATTCGGAGTCTACCAGCGAGAACTGGAACTCCGGCAGGCATCGGTTCTGATGCTCAGCCACCACGTCGTCCGTGCAGTCCCGGAAGACCTCCTCGTCCTCCTCATTATTGGAGTCCTCCGCCGAGGCATCTGCCTCCCGACTGCCCCGACTGTCCCGACTTCCCTTCTCGATGTCCGAGTCGGTCGCGTAGGGCGGCAGGCCCGCTCCGCCGCCGCGAGCCTCTGACATGGCCTCGAATTGGGCAAAGTAGTAGGAACTGTCTAGATCATCGTAGCCACGATTGACGTAGCCACTGTAGTGGGATGGCCGGTATACATCGTCTGTGGGGTATTCAGCTGAAAGAATAATTAATGTGGAATAATTAATACTCGTATTCAGCTTGCAAGCAAATATCTCATGGTTTCAGTTCAGACAACGAACCACATTGCCCGATAAGAAACAAAGCTTCTACATTTTTATTTAGTGGACTTCCTATCAGCACGAAAGCCAAAATTTTTAAGTGCAATTGCAAGTGTAGTTCCCCGCACAGTGCAAACAGCTCAAATCCTTATCAATATTTGCTTACTTTTCTAGGTACTTCTAGGTACTACCTCTACCCTCCCGGCCATTGTGGCTTTTCAATTAGCTGAAATTACGTTTGGTGTTCCATCTGGAGTGCTGGCTATCTATCGCCCTTTACACGTAAGCGCCGTGCCTCTGACTCAACCATTGGCGATTCTGCCAGGCGATATGTTATGATAGCCGAAGTGCAGGCCGAAGCGCTTTACGCTTCCCTTAACCTCTGTAATGTGTGATTAGCGCATGATTTCTCCATTCCAAAAATACAGAAGCTCCCCAAGGCCACTGCCCGCGACATGTGCTGTAGTTAAGTTTAGTGTTTATTTTAGAGTACGCCGCTCGGCTGAACTTGACATAGGAACCCTGCCAGTCCGTAAACTTCGGGGCTATTTCGAGCTGGTACAGACGTCGCAATCTCTACGTTAAGTGCACGTGAGATGTCTGCTGGCGGATGGGAAATGCGATTTCTTTTCTTAGTCATAGTTAAAGATAAAATCAACAGAATCACGCTAAATCTATGTATACGCAGGGGAGCCCTCTACCGAGCTACTCGTTGGAAATAAGCTTTCAGTTAAATGCTATTTAGATAGCGCTCCGCAGTATAAAGCTCGGAGCCACTGATAGATTAGGAGATACCACACAGTAGGTGGACCCATATATCACGGATGGATAAGAGGCTTTATCGACGTGGCTTATTGATCGCAAAGAAAAGTGCGTGCTGTTGTTATTGACGGCAGCAATAAACTACATAAATCAGTATTCAGTCAAGTACTTTGATTAGCTGCCAATAACAGGTGTCCCCTGCACCGGCACATGGATATATCCAAGTCTGCTGAATGCCGAGCTTCCTATCGCTAGACATGGTTTGCCTTATCACAGCTGACGGTTAACATTGGCTGGGACGCCGAGTGCAAAGGTTTTGATAATGGCTGCCAATGATCTATGACATTGGGGATTACTACCGGACACTATCTGAGTTGGATTCCCCAAAGGGCTTACTGAGGAACTGCCACAAGCCCAGTCTCGTCTGAAGACCTTCTATTCGCCCAACCATATGTTCTTGAAAGCGCCTTTGTGGGTTCATATTCAGTCTCTTAAAGGTGTCGGACATAAAACAATTGTGGGCACGTACCTTATCAAAGAGCTCACTCGGTTATCAGCCCGACATTACCAAACAAAAGAACTCTTGAAGCAAATGCCAGAAATGGGGTTCTCCGTAAGCCTTGGCATTCTTAGATGGGCGATAAAGCGCGGTATTCATATATTAGTAGCTCCGAAGAGATGAAAGGTTTTCCAAGTTAGTTGCCGTACCGATAATGCGAATTGTGGATACAACTGAACCTATGTTGGCCATAAGCAATACGCCGGACCACTTCTGGTGCCATCGACCCCGATAATGTGATACTAAATAGGGTCTAATAAAAGACGCCGGATATTTAGCACATTTTCACTTTCAACTTGTATAATTTACCCATTCCATTAGCACATTCCCCCCGAGTTGAGTAATTTAACTGGAATAGCTCTAAAATTGGCTGATAATCACTTGACGCTTTTTTCGCCATTGAGATAAGGTAAATAGCTATAAAACAATACTGCGCCAAGCATATCCCAAGATAATGGGAAGCAAACATCAATATAGGAAACCCATAGGAGGCGCAGCTCTGTTTATAAGGCTTGTAAAAAATTGTGTACCAGTAAGGGGTGTAAAAAATAGGTTCGCCTAACTTCCTATCGATAGGAGGTGAATGAAATTAGGTTTTACATAATGGCAGGCAGAACTTTATCCCAAAATCGATGAGTAAAAAAAATAAGAAAGACATATTTAAATCAATTAATCTTGCTCGTAAAAATATACCTAACAATGACTACCAAGGGCTTACAAAATATATTTATAGCCTTTCAGAAAGTTCGAGGCTCGATGTCGGTAATTTTGTACGGCCTTTGTTTAGCGGGCTTCGATACTGGGGTGTAGGTGCAAGTGCGAAAATCAGTCCCCCTGAACAGGTCTTTCAACCCAACGGGCAATTGTTGCATCTGACCTACACATAATGCCAAAGAAATCGAGACTTCCTGTTGCATTATCCGAGTGTGAGTGTAAATGTAAATCAGCCGCAATATATTCATATATTTATGACCGTATAGCGTTGTTTTTAGCGTGCCAAGCATTTGAAAATCGGTTATGATTCATTTACAAATACCACCGTTAGGCGGAGCCCCAGCACGCAACCTGAGGCGCAAGACATTGGCACCATACCCATATACAAATGTATATAAGCCAAAGGAAATGCCAATGTTGGGCTGTGTTTATTTATTATTAAGACATTTTCCACGATGGTTATCAGTTCTTTGTTGTCTTCATGGCCTATGCCCGTTATTTCGGCACTTCCCCACCCAGCAGAGCACTCGCAAATTGTCCGCGTGGACACTTTTCACTTTCCTGATCCCAAAGAGACCGGCAACCAGTTCTAAAGGTTCCGCAAACTGGTTCACTGTTATCTGACGATGACGCAGAATCTCAAAAATACACCGCCACGCGAAGAGCAGAGTGATCTAAGAAAATCAGCATCGCAGCTGACTTAAGTATGTGTTCGTAAATGTATCTAAATATCTAAGTATTGCTGCGGTTATGCGATACGAAATTCATAAATAACTAAAGAATTGGGCAACAGTGATGTTTACCCAACACAGCTTTTTTAAGCATACGTACCCTTCAGTACTGCGCACTAGTTCGCACCACATCTTACTTTACTAACCCTAATCAATGTATTTGCTCATTTTCATTTTTGTATGAAGGGTACATCGCCACCACATCGTTTGCCGTGAACTAGTGATAAGGGTACCCATGAAAAGGTTAGTTATATAAGTACCCATACTAGGGTCAATAATATAAGAACCCATAAAAGGGGTAGTTACACGAAAACCCATGCTAGATTTTCACTCATATTGAGTACATATTGTGAGAACAAATAACATTAAGTTGGGAAGATTTAGAGAAGTTTTGAGAACTTTGTACTGAAAATTGTTCGAAACCAGTACGAAACTTGTTACAATTATTTATTTAGAATAAACAATTAAAATTATTTTATTTTTGTTGATCTATGTATCTTCTGTAAGCGAATATGTTAAAGTTAAATGGATGTATTTATTTTGTTAAGAATTTCTAAACACAATTATTACAACTCGGACTCGAGTCCAGCACACTACCCATCGCTCCACGGAATCAAATAAAACAACAAAATCGAAAACTCAAATTTACTCGAGGGTTCGGCGTTCGATTATCATAGGGTCAGTCAAGGAAACACCTATAACTAGGAGGTTCGGCGTCCATTTTCTATAGGTTAATAGGTTGTTCGGCGTTCGCTACCAAAGGAAGTACTCATGCAAAAAGTAGTTTGGTAGATAGTAGATTAGCTGCTTATCGACACCTACAATACTGTCGGGCTTATTTCGGATAGACTTATGCAGGGGTGCCACAGAAATGACTACTGAAGATGACCCCGAAGATAGATTGAAAGTCTTGTTGTTTTTTTTAACGATTTATGACACCATTTAGGCCGTAAAACGCGTCACATAACCTTAGTATTTTTATAGCTGACATTACCCATGCTGGCCATAAGCTGTGAGATGCTGCGGCGATGACGTCGCACCTGCAGGTGCTGCAGGCTGGCCGCCACCGCCGCCTCCAGAGGCGGATGCAATTGCAGCGACTCGTTGGGGTCGTTGTGGCCACTACTGCCTTTGTTGCCATGACCGCTGCCGCTGCCGTTGCTGTTGCTGTTGCCGGTTCTGGTTTCGGTGGACTTGGCCATCATCGATGAATGCAATTAAGTTGGCTCTATTTTATTTTTGGCTTGCGGTTTTTGGTTTAATTCGTTCTTGTTGTTGTTGTCGCCTCCTGCTCATTTTTGCATTTCCATCTGCGGTCGGCATTTGCAGGCGATGTCGGTTCTGGCGCACTGCGTTGGCTAATTAAACCAGAAATTATAAATAACGCAAATGCGCTGCCAATTGATGGAGTCAACGACTGATTGATGTGCCCAATAGAGCTTAATCCAGTAGGAGAAGGAGAAGCTGAGGTGGAAATATTCGGTGCAAGGTAATCGTAATTTATACAGTTCCTTGGAATGCATTAGGATTTACTGGTATACGAATTTAGTTTATGAATAGGAAATAAGGAGAATATTGAATTAAAATCGTTTTGTGATATAATTTTCACATTTAAGAAAATGTACTAAGCGAAATGAATTATTTATTTTTGTACTATTTATTTTTTTATGTACTTTTCTTACTCTTTTTATATTTATCTTTTCTGTATGTTAATTTTAATGTTTCAGTAAATTAATTTATTGAGTATACCCTCCTAGTTACATTTGTAAAAAAGGTTTCAGTACTCTGTTTCACTTTTTCTTTCCATCCCAACTCATATTCATCGACTTCTAGTACTTCTTCGCCCTTCGGCCACATCAAAAATCCTTCGCATTGGAAAGTAATTAATTAAATTTTTATCATTTGGCATTTCGTTATCTTTGCGCAAACACAGCCAGCTCGAGTTTTGCCACTGCTGCTGGCTGCTCGGCGGCTGTTTTCGTTTGTATTTCATCGTATTTGGCTTTTGGCGCTTCCAGCTCATAAATGTTTTGCACAATGGCACACTCACACACCCGACCCCGAACACACGCGCACACGCACCAATTGCTTGGATATTTTCCGTATTTTCACATATATTTCACTCTTCGCACTTGGCACTTGGCACTTGGCCCCATCAAAGCAGTGGCTAAAATGGCCAGTTAAATGGGCCGTTTCGTGGGCTATTTTTCCCCCACAACATCTGCACTTGTATCTTCCAGATGCAGATACTGCGATACTGAGATACTGCGGATTCGGCACGCTTGCATGTGATAAAGTCGCGATTTTGTTTACCTTCTCGGGCCGCCGCCGCCGACTAACGGAAGTAGCGAGATCAAAATTAGCGCGGCAGACAGAGACAGAGGCAGAAAGAAGTGCCACGCAAAGGCAAGAACAAGAACTGACACTCACACTCACAGCGGCACCAGCACCGCGCTCGAGCCCCCCGCCGAAAAGCTTGCCGCTCTCTCTTCTTCGCATCTGCGAACCGCGATCCGCGAGAAACGTTGCGACAACTTTGCCGTCACTCCGGTTAATAATATTAACTAAACTTCGCGCCGCTGGCCAAAAGCTTGCGCCGCTCAAAGCAGTTAACGGTTATCGGTAAAAGTGAGCGAGCTTGTCAAGAGAGAGCTAGGGAGTGAGAGCGGAGTTTTCGGGCAACAGCTGCGAACTTCAAAACAGCTGACAAAGCTTTTTATGTATATTTTCCAAGCCATTGGAAATCCGATAGCCGCAGTTCCAATCCTCAAACTGTTTGGTGATCTTACGAACTTACAAATGCAAAAATCAACTCTGGACTTCTGGTCACAAGGTCAGCCGCGCTCCGAAAGAAACCAGTTCTCTCCGCTGGAATGTTGCCGCAGACAATGAGCTTTTGGCAGCTTTTCGCGGGTTCCAAAAACCTTTTCTAAACGTGGGTTTGGCATGGATTCTATTGCACCTACAGCACCTACAGTGGGCTCGCTCTCCTATACCTATCTTATCACCACCTCCAGCCATGTGTCAGGGATAGACCAGAAATCAGTCGCCACTGCTGTAATCAGCGGTCATATAATTATTTAAACGACCCCAATGAGCTTTGCAGGCCAAGTGAAGCGAATTACAATTATGCTCTCGATTAGATTAGTTCATGCGGCATAGCTAATTGTCAACAATATAATTGATTAATTAAGAGACGGAATAAGATACACAAGATACGACCATAAGAACTCGGTTTACATTAGGTTACAATTCCATTGTAACCAATGGGTACCGGGTATATAAAAACAACGTAGATTTGGTCAAGGAGAAGCCGCACGCTTGGATATACATTCCTTCAAATTATGTGTGTCATACCATGCTCACACCTCAAGCCATTCCTGATCATCGCAATACTTTTTCGGAGAGTCCTTTAGATACTTTTCGGAGGATACGTCTTGAGGATCGTCCGCTTTGATCAAGATCCTTCGGCTCCACTGGAAGCTGCCGCTCAAACATCCACGGGGATGTCTTTAACACGGAGGCGCGGGTAGATTCTATGACTCTTTAGGTCTATGGGTTTCTTATAGTCATCGTCGGTGAGAATAATATTCGGAATCCGATTGGGAGGCAGCGGATACGGAGTATTCAGTCCCTCCGGTTCGGTCCGATATGGACAAGAACTGCTCATTCTGGAGCTGTATTCCTTTCACTACACTTAACGATGTCTCGTAGTAAAAATTTTGAAAAAAAGCGTTACCAAAAAGCAGTTTCTATAAGTACTAGTGTGAAATGTTAAATTTATAGCGGCACTTAAAAGATTTGAAAAAGTATTAAGATTATTCGTAAAAATAAACTGTACTGGTCGAATGCACTTTACATCTAGTTTTATACATTTATGTTTATACTGTACAATACGTATTGCTTAACACTTTGTTCTCTATTTAAAAAAGTAGGAAAGCTAGAATCGAGAGGCCTCGACTGTGAGATACCCGGTACCCAGACAAAGTGCATCCAACTCAATGACTAAAAAGCCTTAAGGGTGCACCTTTTCCTCCAAACGATTAATCCAATGGACTTCAAATAAAAGTTTTATAAACAACTTAAAAATTCAAAAGAGCATACAAAAGTTTCGTTTTGGGTCGTCTCAGTTTGAAACCACTGTTCGAAGCCATCTGCGGGATAACTCCCACGTTTATCATTCGATTTACCCACTTTTTAGAGCATGTCCTGCATTTCATATGTATCCATTTACTTTAAACAGATATCATGACTATAGCTTAGGATGATAGTGGGCGTTGCTGAATTTTAAACCAAGCTTGCAACATATAAGAATGTAGTCAAAAAATCTGGTAGCTCTTATAGTCTCTGAGATCTGTTGTCACACACAGACAGACGGACGGACGGACATTTACAACGGGGGCTTACAATGATTACGTAAACAAAATATATTTAAACAAAAAACTATTTTTTTATGAATTTTTGGGGGAAAAAACCATAAATATCTTAGAGCTATATTTCCGCTGAATGTTGAATAAATTATGTCTACATTGTAGATTATAAGTACTTTAGAAGAAAGCGCTGCACGCCGCCGATACGAATCTCTCATGTGGATTGGAGTGGCAAATAATGATGCAATATCGTTTCAATGGGAATTGCACTGCGGGTACGCAACAAGCTGAGAAATCGTTGTGAACTTGCAAATATTTCACACAACCATATCTCCACCCTGGGTGCTTATCCACCATCTATTGTTTCCTTATCACCATATCGGTATTGCTTTTTTTTTTTTTTTAAGCTATCGAAGGTCTTTTGCAGACCGTTGAGTTGTGGCTTGCTCCCACTTTCTCCTCGGACTCATTTTCCGAAGAGTTCCCAAAACAATCTCAGGAGTAACCTGCACAAATAATCATATATCTCGCACTTACCGATGTCACGGCTGAGACTTTGCTGGCTGCTGGAGCTAACGGTACAGATACCTCTGGTGATTCATTCGTCTGCAGGGGATAAATTACACAAACACACACTCTTCGACTCGGCAGTGGGGTCAAAATCGAATATATTTTGTGTACATATATGTGCACCGATTTAGCACTCCGATAATTGCTGCAATAATAGCAATTTCACTGAAGCGCCACACGAACGCACTGCACACATGTGTGTATGTATATATGTATGAAAATTAATTTAAATAAATTAAAGTGCTGTTAATCAATCGCACGCACACAACCACACACCCGACATTTTCGTGATATTATTTTCGAAGGAGACGCGTCGACAAACTTGAAAACTTCGGCTGGTTGTTTGTTCGGAGAGCGCGGACCAACTAAGAGTAAAGGCAAGACTAACGTCAAAGTATGACCGATCGACTCTGATTTCTCACTGGAAGCGCAGAGAAAGAGAGAGGGAAATTTGGAGAGGAACGGCCTGAGAGAAAGCCCTGAAATTGGCACGCGCTGTTTGTTCAAAAGTCTTTAATACGCTTTAATATATCTTTTCTTTTCAGAACAATTACACAAAAATGTAAACCCTAGTTAAAGAATTCGCGTTGCAATTCAATTGAAGCTTCCCGGACGCGATCGAGACTTAAACACGACTGTCTGGCTTTATGAGAGAGTGAGCTTTCGGCTGGAAAGCTAATGGGTCTGAGTGAACAGCTGATCTCGAAAGCTTAAACACGAGGCTCAAACGTTAATCAGTAAATTGAGACGTTGAAATTCAAATTGTTTTCCCTAGACAGCAACCGAAGACTGCGACAACAAATGGTAGTATAAAGTATATACAAAAATACACAGATTGAATTTTTTAAGAAAAATTGACTCAAATTGAAAAAAAATGTAAATAAAAACTTGAATGCTCAAACTGGGACCGAAATGTACAATCATTCAAGAACAATTCGTACTCAAAATATGTAAAGGAGTACCCGTAATTCTTAAGCTGAGTACAAAACATTCTGAAATTGAGTTAATAAAGGTTCTTTAATTAAAATAGTTTTTATCTGAAGTAATAAAAGTTCATTTTTCATTTTGAGAACACCTCAAAATGAGAGGAGTACGTATTTGAGAATGCGGCCTGTTAATTTCGGGATACATATATGCAAACTAGTCTCCAAATTTTAGAGTTATCCAAATTAAACTTTGCAGTTAATTTTATTTTTATAGCAGCTATTCTAAATGTACATACATATGTCAAAACGTGGCGGATCTGACCACCATATCTTATGGCTGTCAAAAAACTGATTCAAAAATTTGTATACTAGATTTTATAGCTTTGTTGTTTGTCTACACAGAGAGACTTTTTAAGTAAACATTGACTTAAAGTAAGTAAAAACGTACTCAAATAACTACTGAGAACTTTTTACTTAATTAAATGTGGTTTTCTAAAGTGCAAAATTTACTTCATTTAAGACCGAATAATTTTTAATGCGACAGTGGCCGAGCTATAAATAGACAAAACGGGAGAGCAGAGCAAGACGGAGCAACACCGACGCAAAACGGGCGGTAAGAGCGAGACGGAGTAACAAAGACGCAAAAACACTTAACCTAGGATTTTTAAATAAATTCGTACTCAAAATTAGAATAGTACGAATTTGAGTACGCGGATTCTCCATTTCCGAACCCCATAATTCTATCTGTGTACATAAATTCATCTTCTCCGATATACCAATAGAAATGCTTAATATATTGAATTTTTTACAAGGCCTTGAAAAGTCCTTGACCAGAGATAAAATGGATTGAAAATGTTAGGCAACGTCAATGTTACATTGATTTCAACTCTAATAACAGTTGCCAAATATAAACTTATATCTTTACACCCTATGTACTAGTTTTTATAACAACAAGAAAGCTATCTTCGGTAAACCGAAATTTGTATACCTTGCAGTCTGCAATTAGATTATTGAAAACCGATTCATTTTGGTTAATATATTAGTTTGTAAACATTTTACATCTTACATATAGTTTTACATTTTACATGCAGAACTTTACATTTTACATGTTGAATTTTACATTTTCATTTAAATCGACCGATCGTTTATATGACAGCTATATGATATAGATATATAAATATATCTTAATGAAATTAAAACCGTAATACTATAACCGTAAAAAACTGATATATCTTGAAATTGATTAATATACGTTGAAAAACAAAGAAGTTAACATTTTTTTTACATTAATTTCGACATCATTCCTATGGCAGCTATAGGATATAGTGGTCCGATTTCGGCCGTTCCGACATATACTGCGTGCTAAAGAAATAAGACTATGCTGAAAATTTCAGCCCGATAGCTCAAAAACTGAGAGACTAGTTTGCGTAGAAACCGACAGACAGACAGACGGACAGACGGACATGGCTAGATCGACTCAGCTGGTGATGCTGATCAAGAATATATATACTTTATGAGGGTCGGAGATGCCTCCTTCATTGCGTTGCAAATATCATGGCAAAATTATAATACCCTCTGCAAGGGTATAAGAAGGGTATATAAACTTCAGCTTGTCGACGTTAGCTTCCTCTCAAGTTTTGTTTTTAGTTTTTGAGAAATTTCGATCATAGACGGGGGCTCCTTCAATGATTACTCTTGATTTTATAGGCAGGAAGGTATAAAAAATTATCAAAACCGTGATTACATAATATAAGGACATAAGGACAGCCCCTTACTCTACCTATGTTGTTTGCATGTGTTTACTAAATCTTTAATAACATATCTTGAAATTTCATTCCGTTCCGCTTTTAAACGATCTCAAAGATTGCTTATGCACCCACTTTTGCTCGCCACTGTATTTAGTGGTCCATTAGATTAGCGTTCCATTTTATTGGACCAAGTACAACATTAACTATCTTAATTACAAATAGCTGATAGTGTACCCAAAACTTATCCAAAAATTGAAAAACATGGTTAAAAATGTTCAATATTATTTTACGTTTATTTTCTATCTTTTTATTTCCTTTCATCTACATTTATTTTCTCAGAAAAAATACAATAATTCTTAAAAATGTTTCAAAAACATTGCAAAGATAAAACGCATGAGTTCCGCTTACCTCTCGGAAGGTGGGAAAAGGCTATGAGAAAGATCGACTTTTGCTATTGATCAAGGATTTAGGTTAATAGTGCGCTTTTGCTTAGATATAAGCACTGCGCTTAGGCTTTAAACTAATTTAGTTAAAAATACTTTCTAATAATATATTGTATTTTCTTGCTTTGCCACTGAGCTTATTTTATTTAATTTTTATATATCATTCTCTTTATGCTTTGCCAAAACTTTAATAAAAAATAGTTGCATTTCATGGCTTTTTCATGTTTCCTAAATATTTTATAGCACACAATATAATTTATATATTTAAAGCTACAGCTTGTAGTGTATGTGGGCGTGGCTGTGTGTTGGTAGGTGTGCCTGTATTAGTGTGTATGCATTGCTTATATGGGATGTTAAACTAGGATTACAATTGAATTGCCAACAGGATCAAATCAAGTGTCCGCCATACAGAAATTTAGCAAAAACGGTTAGCCTTACCTATATATCATTATATAAAGTCTACATGCAGTACACCTATCATCATATTGTTTATATAGATCTGAATTTATATATATATATATTTTAATTATACATATATATAAAAATATATAAATACGCACATTATATATTTAAAAATCATAAGCGTCTCTCGTTTACGGTTACATTTAATTTTTTTTTGTTTTTTTCATTTTGAAAACCTGTTGCGGTTTGTTTTAAGCTTTTTCGATTTTTTCAATTTTTTGCTTCGTTTTGACACATTTTTTCGGCCCTCATCGACCCTCTTCTAGGCATCCGACAAATCACAGTAAGCCGCGCTGCCGCTTCCCGCCCCACCACCACTGGACGACTTTTGCTCGTCGTCCATGAGAGCGTCGACAAACTCGCCGGCTGCCTCGTGATGATTCACCTGCGGCGACGAGGAGCTCTCCCCGCAATTGGTGGCATACACATGCCGTCGACTTCCCCCGGGCAGCTGATTCGAGTCATCCGTGTCCGCGTCGCGAATCGAGTTAAATGCATTGCAGGCGTTGGCGTTTGGCGAGCAGGTATCGTCGTTGGGCGGATAGACGTGCCGGTGGTAGCTACCGCCGCCGCTGCCCCCGCCTCCGATGCTGCCATCGCCGTCCAGCTCGGCGTCGCGGACGCTCCCAAAGACTGGCGTGTGTGAGCTGCTCTTGCGCAGCGAGGCCGGCGGTGACCAGACGGTCTGGTAGAGCGGCGATGCGAAGACGTACATGTGGTTGAGATATTCCATGTCGTAGCTGGGCTGGTAAGAGTCCGTCTCTAGCGGATTGTACGTGGGCTGGTACATCGGCGTCTGCCGGCAGCTGGCCGAGCCTGAGGCACTACCCGCATAGTGCGGCGTGTCGTAGTTCTGAGACCGACTGGAGCTGCTCAGGTGAAGCAGCTGGGCGTGGCCGCTGTGGCTGCCACCAGCACTGCTTCCTCCGCCTCCGCCCATCCGATGGGCAGGCAGGGTGGCGTAGATTCCACGGTATGCCTCGTACGGCGTCTGCGGGTAGTAGGCATCACTCCAGCGCACATGGTTCGGCGTATAGTCTCCCTTCGCATAAAGCTATAATTGAGGAAAAGGTTAGTCAATAATCCAGACATCGATGCTACTTGTCACCCACCTGGATGGGCCGGCAGAAGCCCTTGTTCATATGCCGCGGCACGCCCAGAGTATAGCTGTGGCTAAATCCCACTTCCGAGCTCAGCAAGTACTCGTGAAACTTGTTGGGAAAGAACTCAATCTGTTTGTAGTTGTTGTAGATCTCCGACTGCAATGGAAATATTTTAATTATTTGTTGAATAGCTCAATAAAGGATCTCATATCTGGCCCAAAGATCGATCACTCACCGTCAGGTTCTTTTTCTTCTTGTAGCTGGCCCAGTTCTGGGCCTCCAGTATCAGCTTTCCCCCGGGACGCAGCTGGTTAAACATCCGCTTGAAGGCCATCTTTAGGCCGGCATCACCAAAGTTGAGATGAATCCACTTGGTTACCGAGAGACACAGTATGAGATCGTATTGCTGTGAATCGTTGCCCATCAAGGACTCGTCCTTGAGCACATAGTTGGTGTGTCTGAAGAAGACGTTCGCCGGGAACTGGTTCTTGTTGCTGGCAACGTTGGGCGACTTGCCCGATGGCGGCACATAGGGAATGCCCCCGTAGGTTAGCGGAAATGAGATGGGAAAGAACTCGTGAGGCTGCACTAGCAGGGCGTCCAACTTTTGTTGCTGCTGCAGCTCTTCCAGCTCATGATGATGATGGTGGTGGTGGTGATGATGATGGTGGCGAGGTGGATGGTGTGCAAGTGATTGGCTCCGCTTTTTGCCACGTCGCGTTTTCTTCTTCGCTGTTCCCGAAGCCTCTGGCTCTGCTTTTATGTCCGACACGGTCTCCATCTTCACCTCAGGCGCCTTTTCCTCCTTGGGAATGCGAACATAGATCGACAAATTCCTCCTGGCTCGAGCCACAAGCTCTCGATCGATATCGATGCCAACGATAGTTTTCGGCGCCAAGTGCCTGGCCACTGTGATGGTCATGTGTCCCACATTGCAGCCAATGTCCAGGATGTCCTTGTTCTGAAACAGCTCCACATGCCGCTGGAACACCTGCAACCGCACATCCCGGAACTCGTTCATCTGCCGAAAGTCCACGTAGCGGTCAAAGTTACCGTACCGGTACTTCAGCCCGTCTGCCCTGAACTTTGGCAGCACTTTGAGTGGAGGAATCATGGTCGGCTGCAACATCAGGTGGCTGCTGCTGCCGGTCTCCGGCGGTTGAACCGCATCCTGCATGGTGGTGTCCGTCCCGGCCAGGGAATCCTGCTCACCAGCCGTGTGCGAAGTGGCCGCTGACGTAGTGCTCATCGGGCTCCCCAATCCGTGCTCTGGCAAGTCGGGCGTGTCATCTCGGGGTATCTCCACTGTAAAGAGGAGGTTGTCAGCTTTCTCATTCCATCCGATAATATTGGAAATCTCACCTTCTATGAGGGGTAACTGCTTGGGCGCCACTTCCTCAACTGGGCTGAGCAACTCCGATTCACTGAAGGACGTCGAGCGCCGCGTGTTGGGCTTTCGAGCTCCGCTAGGCTGAAGTATGCGCGGAGGCCGCTTCCAGGCACCGGGTTGCGGAACCACCGGACTGACGATCTTGTCCATGGCATCATGGCGGTGGAATTTCTGTTGAAATAGAGGCGAAACAGTCAGACTTCGATATTTAATCCTGATTTGAAATAGTCTATTGGGAATTTAACCATCGATCCCTCAAAAAAAAACTTCTAAATAGAGTATAGATAGAGCTCTTGAGTGCTACCAATTTTTTAATAAGATGCTTATTGATTTGATACTACAAAAGAATAAATACTATACTTATCTGCACCGACTTGAGAAAAATCTCTTAACGTGGCAACAGAAAAGCACTAAATTCCAGCTAACGCGATGCGTTATCCAATTTTCGAATAAAAATAAAACTAAAAAAAAAGTATAAAAACTATACTATTGAGTATACATTTGATATTATGAAGTATAAAATCTATGCTTAACTCGTTGTACTGCTTTAGTATATTTTTAAGACAACGCGTTTAAAGGTTTAACTCCTGTTTTTTTTTTTTCCCCGGTACCCATATGGTACAAGGGTATTATAAGTTAGTGCCACTCGAGAATGTATGTAACAGGCAGAAGGAGAAATCTCCGACCCTTTAAAGTATATATTCTTGATCAGCGTCACTAGCCGAGTCGATCTAGCCATGTCCGTCTGTCCGTCCGTCTGTCTGTCCGTGTTGGTAAACAGATCTCAGAGACTATAAGAGCTGGAGTTACCAAATTTAGTGACAACATTGAAATCTGTTGCACGCAGATCAAGTTTGTGTTAAAATTCAGCCACGCCCACTTCCGCCCCCGAAAATCATAAAAAACGTTATATAAGCTATAGGTGTGCTTTTCGGCGCAAAGTAAATAGGTAGGCTAAATAAGTATGCAATCGCGGACGTGTTCTAAAAATTTGAGTAAAATCGGATGATAAACATAGAAGTTATTAAACAATAAAGTTTCTGTGTATACTTCTTCTTGACAGAGAGAGAGAGAGAGAGAGAGAGAGAGAGAGAGAGAGAGAGAGAGAGAGAGAGAGAGAGAGAGAGCGCAAGTGCGTGTTGCTCAACATGTTCCTAGCAACCATGATGTAATTTCATCATGCTAGCAACATTTGTCTCTTTTGAGTGTTGCTCAACATGTTTTTAGCAACATTTATCTTCATTTGTCACCATTTTCTTTTTTCCATGTTCATGTGCTATTCAATTTCACCCACAATGCTTTGGGTACCGGGTATCTCACAGTCGATCACACTCGACTGTAGCTTTCCCACTTGTTTTTATGTATAAACGGCCTCAATGTTTGCTTTTGTTTGATATTAAAGTTAACACTTAACAAGAAAAGTCTATCAATCAAAAATATTTGAAACAATTTTTTAAATAAATAAAAAAATGGTCTATAAACAAACTCTTTTTTTTAATAATTATAGTAAAATATTAAAACCATTTCGTTTAATGTAACTCCTTGTTCAACGCTGATGACCGGTATAAACAAAAACCAAATTGTCAAAGCCCAAGCACCAAAATTGTTAAACAGAAAACGGAAAACTGCCAAAAGCAATCAAAACAAAAACAGCGTTTGAATTTCTGCTAAACAGCAACAACAACAATTACTCTGCACTCATTCCCTCCCCCACTACCTATCTCTCACTCACTTTCTCTCTCTCTCTCTCTTTTTTATCTTTTTCCGCCACGTTCCATCGTTTCATATTTCATATTCCACATTCCACTTTCGACGTGTACTCACCTTGCTCTTTTGCGAATTGTTGCTCTCGCTGATTTTTCTCTTTCTGCCGCCTCCTCCGCTGCCGCTGCCCACACTGGCTGCGCTGCTACTGCCAAAGCTCAGCCCCGTGCCGCCGACGCCGTAGCACGTGCTTGATAAATCCAGGCGCAAATCACGGCTGGCCTGAGCCCGCCGCTCTGCCAGCGTCGACGCCACCGCTAGCGTTGCCGACGTCGCCGCCGAGCAACTGAGCAGTAGCTCTGCCGGTGGCTCTGCAGCAGCGGTGGCAGCAGACACATCCTCGGCGGCCGTGGCCACATGTTGCTGCCGCTGCGGCGATGACGTAGGTGGCGGCGCCGCCTTCGCCTGTTCCACTTGCTCCTCTGTCTCTGCCGCTGCCTCGGTCGACGTCGGCGTGGGCATCTCAGCCGTGACCGTCGTCGCGGCCTGCGGAGAGCGCACATGCGCCTGCTGTTGGCCCGATTCCGCTGTTTCGCCCGCCGCCGGAGCAGCGGATTCGCTCAGCAGCAAACTGCCGCTGCTGGCGTTCGCAGGCGCTGCCACTGGCGAAGCCGCCAGCGAAGAGCTGGCCATGGGCAGCGGCGGTTCTTCGGGAAACTCACTTCCACCCCCACCACATCCCCCAGCCCCACCGGCCACGGACTCGTCGCTGGCGTGCGAGGCGTTGTTAGAGTCAATGCGCCTTCGCTTCCGGTTCTTGCGCGTACGATGGTGGTGCTGGCGGTGGTGCAGCTGCAGCATGCCGCCGCCCACGCCACCCACTCCGCCGCGCTTCATCGGCGACGTCAGCTGTTTCTCGTACTCCATCGAGTCCACGGGATCGAGCAGGTGCAGCGGGTCGTGGATGTTGGGCGGTATGATAACCTCGACCTTCGGAGGCGTGGTGATGGGCGACTGACGCGGCGTCGTTGCCGGTGTGTTGTTGCTGGAGGACGCGTTTGACGTGTTCTCGTTCTGCAGCGAGTTGAGGTTAAGGGGATCGGATATGTTGCCGCCCAGTAAGAACTTCGTGGGCGGCACGATCACCTCCTTGCGCAGCCGCTTCTCCGGCAGGAAGAACTTGGAGCGCCCGCAGCAGTAGTGCACCGCGTTGGCCGCCGCTGCGCTGCTAGAAATGCTACTGTTGCCGCTCTGCGAGCTAGTGTCCTTGCAGCTCTGCGCCTCCTTGCAGGCCGCGCCGCTGCCAGCAGCCCCTGCTCCTCCTCCAGCGCCGCCTCCAGTGCCCACGCCCCCCGTCGCGACAACTCCGCCGGCAGAGCTGCCATTGCAGCCGGTGACCAAGCAGCACGCGTGATTCGCATTGTTTCCGGCACACAGCACGTGATGGTGGTGGCCCCTGAAAGGCGTGGCAAAAAATTAGAATGTGCTGGTTAGTTTTTGAGCAGCTACACATTTTTAAGGGATTCTGATGTGTCTTTTTTATTTTTAAATATAACCTTGTGATCTTTGTAATTTAATGGAATAACATTTAGTATGTCTGTCAACTGACTGGCTACTAGAAATTAGTTGTAAGCGTTGAATGCTCAGTAAGCGGGACATAACCGCTGGCTTTGAGGAAACGACTCAGGGTATAACCCCTGGGATCACCTGCATTAAGCTTCATGCTCTGTCTGTGCTCTGTTCTATTCCATTTATGTTATTTTCCTAAGTCAAACCATTAAGGGGGTAAGCTTCAGCAATTCAAAGTTTCTACATCATTGCAGTTGCAATTCGTCCCGATTATTAGGTCTGTGTGGCTAAAAATAAAGTTTCAGCTAGTATCGAAATCTGAGCATTAATTTGAAATTATCATCGATACGAATCAAAAACGTAGGCATGAACCGAAGACCTTTTAATACCAAGATAAGTAATGCCATATAGTTTTTTTGCACTCGAATTTTTCGTGCTGCCTCAAGAGCTGGCTTTAGGCACTTGATCTTGATAAACTCTCACATTATATTGTAAGATTTTTACGCTCTCAACTTTGTGCGAACGGAGAGATCGTGTTTTTCGTCGCCAGCTGAAAAATTGCTTGCATATTGCAATTCAAATGTATGGACGTTATGCTTCGTGTTATTAAAACGTGTTTGCATGAACCGTACTGGTTGAAAGGCTGATGAAAATAATGTTGAATCTTGGATCAGATGAAAAACAAATCTCTCCTTTTACTTCTACCGATTTCATTACAGTAGATATATTGAACATTATCATTGGACTTATCTGCGCGTAAGAGATAAGAATTTTGTTACCAAAACTTGGTAGTTTGTGCTCTTATAATCTCTGAAATCAGATGTTTCATACGGACAGACGGGAAAAGGGCCATGACTAAATCAGCTCGACTGGTGATGCTGATCAACAATATATACATATACTTGTTACATACATTCTCGGTATGCACGAAGTTATAATAGCCTTGTACCCTTTGGGTACAGGGTATAAAAATCAATCCCTGTTCAAGGGTAATTACATTTGATTATTGCTAAAGTTCGTGGACCCTCTAGGCTGTGGGTTCAATTGAAATAAAACAGGCCAGTTGTATTCGGTTACTCACCTGTGGGGCAGCATCTTCTTGTAGAGCTGCATGGATCCTCCACCTCCCGCTCCTCCAGCAGCAGCATTTTGTGCCAGCCGCGTGTTGTGGTGATGATGGTGACCCCCGCCCCCACCGCCACCTGCCCCGCCGTGATGGGCACCTCCTCCGCCGCCGTGATGGGTGGCTCCTGTGTTGCCATGATGGCTGCCACCTCCGCCCGCAACCTGGTTCTTGTTCTGGATGCTCTGGATGTTCTCGAGATCTGCTTTGTGTGCAGCTGCCGCCGACGTCGACGTGGGCAGTAGGGGCGCGGCCGGGGCAGAGGATCCCGCCGATGGTGCCTGAGCGCTACTGGCGCCGACGCAGGCACTGGCGTTGTGCTTTCCGCCGGCCTTGTGCTGCCTCTTACTCCAGGCCTTGTTCCTGTTCTTGGGGCCCTGCTGCTGCTGCGGAGCTCGGAACTGGTGATGCTGTGTCGCCTGTGATTTTCCGGGCAGTGGAGTGGGCGACTTCGATTTGCCAGCTTGGGCAGCCGCGGCATCCTGCGGATGGGGGTGGGTTTCCTGCCTGGGACTCTGCTCAAGGCGCAGAGTGGGCGTCATGCTGGATCTGGTAACGCGACAATCTCCGGGACTGTCACTGAGCCGCTTATCCATAATTTTTTAGTGGCGACCGGTCATAGTTTTACTTTATCACACTATTTTACTGAAACTCGAAAGTCACTTTCACTTTAAACTCCGCAAAGGAGTCACCCTTTTCCGAAAGCGAGAATTTAATTTAACACTCTGAGATTTTTCTATGTCTGGGGTGCTTCGTTTATTTATGTTAGATAACGCGCGGATGTGCGTTAATGCACAAATATATTTAGTTTGACTTAGGCAGCTTGCTGACCTCAAGTTTATTATAATATTTTGGGTCAACCGTTCTCACTTTCACCATTAAATATTTGATTGAAATGATCCATTTTGTTGAAGTGCATGTTGTATGTGATTTCGTCCTGGAATCCACTCAGTTTGGATTTGTAACTGAAAAGAGTGAAAAGATAAATTTAGGTAAATTAATTGTGGATTTCTGGTGCATCTCCATACAGTGAATAGGATTACTGGGCGGGCTCTGCGCAGCTCCACTGGTTTTTCAACACTTGAACAGCATTTTGCATTCATTATTTGCATATCCCGAAAACACGGACCAGGACCGGAGCTGAAGTCGGAGAACCTGTAGTCAAAGCAACCCGAAACCCAGCCAACCAACTAACGACAGAAACGAGCTTTGAAAAATTGAGCTATATACCCCGGACTCCGGACCCGGACCACAGTCCTCATTTCCGCACCCGCCCTTGTGGCCATGTCTAGCCTGGCATTAATATTTACATGGCAAATTGTGGCTGGAACTGAGAGGCTTCTCTGGAGGCCCTCCCCGGCTCCCAGTTCCCCAAACTCGTTCGTTTCGGTGGTTTTGTGGATTGCAACTAACAACCAGAGCAGACACCGAAGCCCCTGCCACTCGCCCCTATTGCGCTCCCTTTCTGCTCGAAGTTAACCAAAAAATTCCACCAGTCGAAAACAGATTTCCGTGAGTGAGAGGGGAAAAGAACGAGTTGCAGAAGACTCGGAGCCAACTGCAAAAAGGGAGAAGTTTCTTTTGCAGTTTCACAGGAATGGCCAAAAGCGTAGTCAGAAGGAAATAAGGACTAAGGACACTTTCATATACATTTCCTTCACATACCTTCACTTTTTCAACCCGATTTCGGTGAGATGATGGCAAACCATTCTACGAAATGCCTTGCAAATATGACGCCTTCCGTAACTTTAACTCTTATCAGTAAATTTTTTTGATTTTTAACCTCTTTAGCTGCCGATAGATAGCTCTGTAGTCGTGTCAACAAGAGGCAGATAATTAATTTGTGCCCATTGCAGGACCACAAGCTTCCATTAGAGATCCGGCTTTCCCTCGAGGCGACACTGAGCTCTCAACCAAAAGGTTATCAGAAATCAGAGCAGGGTACCTAGCCCCGCTCTGACGAGGCCCGCACAACGGCAATTTTTATTTGCATATTTTTAGGCGCGCGAGTGCGAAATGGGAACGCAACGCGAGGCTCAAAGAGAGGAGGAAAACACAAAGGATGAGAGGCGGCAGGCAGCGGGCAGCAGTGCCCCAAGAAAATTTTAATTAAAATTTAAATATGCGGCGCGTTGTTGCCGTGCCAAAAGGTCGCCCACCCCACAGCCTAACCCACCCAGAGGGGCGTGTCAGAAACTGGAACACTGTGCGTTGGAGAGGCACGCAGCCAGTGGAAACAATCGCAGGAGCCTCAAACATGGAGGTGCCGTCAAGTTTCAATTTTTATTATTTTTCTCGAGTGGATTTTCGCTTCTTGTTTCTCGACCTGACCGGCGGAAATTGTAAATTTTACCAAATTTGTAAAATATTTAATGGAGAAAAGTTGTTGCCGCGACTGTATTTAATTGTTTCGAAATGTGATTTGCATGTAAATAAAATTAGTTGATATGTCCTGACATCTTTTCACTGGAGCGAAGCGCTCTCAACTTAGGCCTCGGGCAGGGTTGAAGATGAAGTGCAAAAGTTTTAACCTGAGATCCTTGCCCCTCTAAGAACATGGGTGTTGTAGGGAGTAAAAGGGGACTCGATTTCACAGGTGCTTCAAATAGAGAATCGAGACAAATTGCCGCTAAATTAAAAATTGCGTACATAGTTAAATTTATCGAAATTATAAGAAATTTTTGATCATAGTTTGATGCTAACTCAAAAATTGATAATTTATTAAAAGGAAAAACATAACATATTTGTGACATAGCAGAATTTCCCATACTTAGAGTGATATTATTCGTGTGACATGACATGAGTTAAAAACAAATAGCAAAACATTTGCCGCTGTCAAAGCCACACAGGGGGGAGTGGCAAACCTTGGGCGGGTGGAAGCTCACCTTGCATATGTAATGTGCGTCATTATTAAGCACAGCTTAACACCTACTCAGGTGCCAGAAAGAGACGAGGAGATCTGGTTCTCCAAGTGAAAAGAGAGCAGGTGGAAAATTGGAAGGGAAAGACTAATTTAATATCATAGCATTAGGGGATTTACACAGGGACACAAGGACACTTATCCACCATATGGTGAGCCTTTAAATATGAATGAGCCCGAATGGCAGAAATGTACGCATATAACGTGCACATTGTGTTGCAGGTAATGATCGGGAAAGAAAATGAATATAGTGTTGTACTGAATATTTATAATTATTTTAGCAATATGTTACCAATGCAAAGACCAGGAAAATTGTGGCAAGGCCTGGAATATTCTATGCTGAAAGTCTGTCATAAATATCTTCAAGCTGCAATTGCTTTTTAAATGCCGTTCAATACCCACATAGCTATTACTCCTGACAGATACCTCCGTTCCACATCTTCCGGATTCCTTACAGGAAATCTTTGAAATGTCCCTGTTTCCTTTGCCCGAGACACCCTCGCACGACTGTCAACATGTCACCCCCAAGAAGTGCTTATCCACTTCTCCTGGTCCCTTTGCCCGGCGCCAGGAATTGTCTAGAGCAGGTTCTCCATCCGCAAGACCTGTCAAAGGCGTCTGTCATACAACTCAGGTGCATTAATATGGCGTGTGGGCAGGTGTGTGTGCTTCTGCAATACCACAAGCCACCACCCACCTGCTGTTTTCAGACAACCTTTTCTGAACCCTTGTGGTTCCATCTGCGGTTCGCGACATCTGCTATTTTTCACAAGTTAAAAAGTTGCCCGTTGGCCTAAAAACGATGACATAAAACCAAATTAAATTAAGACAAATATGAAAAAGATATGATGATGCACATGATGCATAGATAGTTTTTTAAATAAATGCAATAAAAATATTAAAGAGCAGCGAACTAAAAAGTATGTATAAAGTATAAAGTATATGTACAATATGGGAATACTCTGGAAACTTGAGTATATTCGGTTAATAAACATTGAAGTTAATCCCTCCTATCATTTCGGCTGCATTTTTGAACGTTAGTCGAGCGTCAAACCGGGGATAAACAAAATTAAACATTTTAAATATGTGTAAGGCCTTACAGAATTTTCACAACGCAGTGAAGAAGACATATGCGACCCCTTAAAGCAGTGGTCGACACGGCCCTATCCCAAGGGATAGAAAATTTCTAAGTCGACGTTATTCCCGCCCTCTTCCGCTCACGCACAATATGCACAAAAGAGAAAAAAAAGAACTAGTGCAGTCAATTAGTAACTGTGTGGCTAGATGTATACTTTTTTTTAGTTAAATAGCTTGTTTTTAAGTTGTTTTTTTTTTTGCCACATTACAGAATATTTTATCTATCTTTTTTCTCATATCTAGCCATATATCGTTCATGTTTCACTCATGCAAATGCAATGTTGGCATGTTACTGTAGTGGCGCGCACCACTGCTTTAAAGTATTAAAGTATTCTTGACCAAAAGCCGAGTCTATCTAGTCATGTCCGTCTGTCCGTTTCTACGCAAATCAGTCTTTTAGTTTCACAGTTATCTGAATGAAACTTTGCAGAAAGTCGTCTTTGTAGCGCAGGTAGTAAGTATATAGTCATCGGATTACCATATGGGCTTTTATAGAATTTATCAAACAAAATTTAGAAGAAAAATTGTAGCTATATAATTTTTCAACACAAATCCATCGGCTCCAAGATATGAAAATTTATAATGCTTTCTGAACTGGATTTTTTACAAAAGGTCCTTAAAATGTCCAGAGACAAAATGGATGCTGCAAAATGTTTGGCTCCATCGATCCCATCAATATTACACCCCAATAAATTGTTTGGCTAATATGACTCGCATGGTGATGCTGATCAAAAATATATATACTTTATCGGGTCGGAGATTCCTCCTTCAGCCTGTTACAAAAATTCTTGGTTGGCTTTAAATTATAATACCCTTGTACGATGCGGGTACCGGGTATAACAAGTAGAAGTTACAAAACAAGTTAGGGAGGGTGGAAACTGTTGCCAAAAATATTTTACCGAATGCACTTTGTCAGTTTCTGTCAGTTGTTCTTGGTCGAGTTCCGTCTCCATGCCCGCTTTTCCACTCTATTTCAACTTTGGTATTGTTCCACTGATTTCTTGTTTTCTTTCTATACATTTTCTTTTGCTTTGACCCAAGTTTTTCAATAGTTTTCTAGAGCAAAGTAAAATTACAGTCTTTGTCAAATGCAGTTGATGGCAAAATCTGTAAGAGTGGAAATCGAAGTGAAGAAAGCAACGAAAATTGGTAAACCGAGAAGAAGCAGGGGCGAAGATTGCTGCCCAATTGCTGATAATGACCACGGTGACTACGAGTTGAGCCCGAGTTGCGGAAATTAAAGTCTAGTCAGAGGCCAGATAATCAATTATGCAAAGAGCCAAGTAGAAGCTAAAGAAAAAGTAAAATGCGGAACTTGCTTGTCACAGCAATAAAACAAAATTAAATGCAGTGGGGAAAGACAGAAAAAATTGTTGAATAAGAGAGAAGGGCCAGGAGGATTTTGCACGGTACATTGACTGATTATGAGCGCCTCACCGAACGCTGATTTATGCACAAGTCTGCCGAGGAAAAGCTAAAGAAACGGTGATTAAAATTACAATGACAAATTAATGAAAATGGGTATGGGAAAAATAGGTAAAAGGTCTGAGGGTAAAAATAGATAAAAGCTACACAAAGGTTATACCTTCCCGAAAAATATAAAAACAAGTATGAAAACTACAGTCGAGTGTGACCGACTGTGAGATACCCGGTACCCAAAGCATTGTGGGTGAAATTAAATAGCACATGGCACATGGAAAAAAGAAAATGTTGACAAATTAAGACAAATGTTGCTAAAAACATGTTGAGCAACACCCAAAAAGTCAAATGTGGCTAGGGACATGTTGAGCAACACGCACGTGCGCTCTCGACATAGAAGAAGAAGAAGCATACACAGAAACTTTATTGTTTAATAACTTCCATGTTTATTGTCCGATTTTACTCAAATTTTCAGAAAACGTCCGCGAGTGACTACTTACTAAGTCTATCTATTTACTTTAAGCCAAAAATTACGACTATAGCTAATATAACGTTTTTTATGATTTTCGGTGGAAGTGGGCGCGGCTAAATTTTAAAACAAACTTTATCTGCATGCAACAGATTCCAATGCTGTCACCAAATTTGATGGCTCTAGCTCTTATAGTCTCTGAGATCGGTTTACCAACACGGACAGACAGACAATCAGACAGACAGACAATCAGACAGACAGAGATACAGACAGACAGACGGACAGACGGACATGGTTAAATCGACTCTGCTGGTGATGCTGATCAAGAATATATATACTTTATGGGGTCGAAAATTTCTCCTTCTGCCTGTTACATACATTCTCGGTTGGCACTAACTTATAACACCCAGTACCCATAGGGTACGATATAGCAGAATGGGCAATGTGTACTGGGAGATCAAGGCCAGACAACATTATTCACTTTATGGGCTTGGAATCGTGCTTTTTGCATACATTAAATGCATTTGTTTGTGTAATCTCCTCAAGTATTGCCCATGTACCTTCAGGAACTTTTTTGGGTAAACAGAAAAAGTCACTTTAATCAATAACTTTCATACACACATATTATAAATTTTTGAATTATCTCTAAGACCATGGAAAGAAGAACGCAGCGAAATAAAATTTTTATTTTTCCGAATTCTCGTACAATCGTAATTGATTAAAATCGGTCGACTATATTTTTTAACTGTCAAAGCGGAACGGTTGCAGCAAATGGCAAACTGCGAGGGTATACAAACTATGGTTTCCTTTTGTATATTTTTTATTTATTACACTTAATTTTGTGTGTGTTCCTTTGGTTTAAATT
This sequence comes from Drosophila auraria, assembly GCA_008042615.1. Classification (NCBI taxonomy): domain Eukaryota; kingdom Metazoa; phylum Arthropoda; class Insecta; order Diptera; family Drosophilidae; genus Drosophila; species Drosophila auraria. The sequence continues at coordinate 34,208 of VNJW01010055.1, forward strand.
ACCAACCAAGCGCTTGTGAAATTTAATTGACGAGGTCGTGGAATATTGAGTTTGAGTATTTGCTTGCTTTTTTTCATTGCTTAAAGGGTGATTTTGAAGTTTTAAGAGAGCACATATTAGTGCGTAGTGTGGTTGGCTTTCTTAAGAAAAATATTTTAAATGACTATTCAAGAAAAATGGCAACCATTAACGAGATTCGAAAGAGAACAGAGAGCTGTTAGTCACTCTAATACCTGTCAATTCACTAATTGCTACAAGTTCAGTTAGCTTTCCCAAGTGACTGTGTGACTCTCCAGCACGCGAAGGGAGTTGCGCCACTGTCGTTACGTTACTAGTTGTTTACGTCGAAATGTTCGCTAACCTTCCACGGAAAATACCCCAAGCCAAAGTTCCCTTCAAGTCAAGAAGTTTCAATGCCACTCGAGTTCAGTTTTCGTTTGGCCGTCGGGAAAACAACGAGAACAACAAGACGCCAAAAAGCGAGCAGAGGAAAGCAAAAAATACGAAATTCAGGCTAACGCTATAAATATGTATGGAATATAAATATGTATGGCAATTCGTTTTTTGAAAGCAGACGACGGGGAGGTAAGCAGAAAATTATGGTGCATGGCGGAGGGAGAAATTGGAATATATTTTCCAAATGGTTTCTTCATAGTCGCACAGTTTTTATTTATTGTGGTTGTCAGTGGCTTCCGGATGACTTCTTTTGCTAGCTGTGAATTTTAGAGTGGCCCTCCGAATTAAAGTAATCCCGTGGTTTTAATTTGCATATGAGATACCTGATTTGGACCTTCAACTCCCCAATGCTGAGTGAAGTATTGTATTGGTATAAGTGTCATAGATCGTGATTGTCTTCCTTTTTTGTTAGTTATACTTTAAATTTGGGTTATATTTTCCAGACTTTTGTTCTTCCAATTACTTCTCTCTTTCTGTTTCCCCTTTCCGTTTTGTTACAATTCGAGGAAAACTACAAGCAGTCATGCCACGTACTTACTTCTGTACGTCGATGCGATTGGATTTGACTAGCCGAGTTTTGGCGAATTTTACCATTAGTTTTCCTACTCCGCAGACGAAAAGTTTTCCTTTTCTACCTCAGTTTGACGAAGTTTGCATCTGATGGATTGTAATTGCAAAACTACTCTTGGACTAAAATTTGGGTTACGGATGAAGGCAAGCTTTCAATAGAGGAGCGAGATTTCAATCACCTATTTCGATTTAATCGAAAAAAGATTTTCTACATACATATTTCTTCTCGATGAATTTGAGTGTGGTTTTAGTTTGCATTTAAATAAAAAAATTTTGCTGAAAACAATGTGATTTGCAACTTCTTCTCAACTTCATTTTTCCAAGTATAAGTCGAAGATTCTTTAATACGCAAACGTTCGCTGATTAAACAAATCTGATTTGTTTTCCATATTCGCTCGCCCAAAGGTTGTGCCTGAGCTCAAGATCAAATTGAAAATTCCATTCTTTTACAACAGGGTTTTGCTTTCGACTCAATTTTCCCTTTTCCCGCCCTGTTTCCTTTTGTTTTACTGACTCCTAAAGTGCTTATAATGGATGCAGAGCGGTGTGGCCGTGTGTGGACAGAGCATTATTGTAAAAAGCTATACAGGTATAAAAACAAGTTCAAAAATGTATTTGTCTTAAGGTGCCTCGACAAACATGCAACAGAAAATGCAGGAAAACTGTATGAAAAGTGAACTTTGACCGATAGGATAAAGATAGATTCGTTCAACCGAAATGTTCTATCAAAATAGAATAGTTAATTCATTAGGAACGATAGTTTCTAAAACAAAGTGAGTAAGAGGGATATAGTCGTTTAATTTTAATGAATTTCAGTGACCGGTCTTATATGCATGAATCCAGAAAAAACTGACAGCAAGAGTCAATCCTCCTCCTACTCACTCTCTCACATAAACTCAACTTGTGTCCCTGCAGTTGTAGATGTCATCAATAGGCCAATTTTATCAATGTCATTAACGTGTCATCAACGTGTCATCAACGTGCCGACTTTGACTTCTGCCAAGTCAACGCTTTCTCTACAGTTCGATGAATATCTGATGATAAATGGACGAATACTCTAGGAAATATGTTGATCACCGATGAAATGTCGGTAAATTTTTGGCCTGAAATGTTCATGACTAAACCCAGTCATTGTGGATGAATATTCCATTAAAGGTTTATGAATTTGTCACTGATGTCAGCAAAGGACATGCCCATGTTAATTTTATCAGCAGCTGTGCTTCGCACTCATTCAATAGTATTTTATTTCTATACATTTTTTTTTAATACCAACTGCAACACAAAAGGGTACAGAAATACCACACATGTATCTAGCGTAATATTATATCTTGCATTCTTTAAAGCTTGCACTAAAAAGTATTTTCTAAATATAAACAAAATTTATATATATTTCAGTTCTTACACCATATGTACTCATGTTCATACATATATGTATGTATATGATAATAAAATATCTAAAATGGCGCCAAATTACAGCGATAAAATCCCGATTCAACTGCATTCCTGTCAGTAGCGAGACACAAAAAAAGAGAAACGAGATGCATCAATTTAAATATGTTCAACAATATGTTGCCAGTGTTTATTTCTTCTTTGCCCTGCTCTGAAAGAACAACAAAGCGGCAAACATGGCAATTTTAGCGCAAATACATATAAGCAAGCAATGAAAAAACTGCGACAAATAAACAAAACAAAAAGTGGAAGCACAAGAGGAGAGTGGGTGTGAAAATAGCAGAAAGACATAATAAATACCACGCTCAATTGTGTCAACAACGGCAAGTACAATTGTTGGCGGCAAACGCTCCGCCATGGTCCACTTTCCCCCCATTCTTCCTTCCCTGACTGCGCTTCTGCCGCCTTTTCCCGGTCGTTGCACAATCAACTGTATTCGTTAAAATGTATAGTACGCCACATGCAAATTGCAGAAAAGTTGCGGCAAGGGCAAAAATGGCATGGATCAATTTTTGGGGTTAAATGGAAATTCCAAATTGAAATCGTTAAAATGCAGGTACCGAATATTAGCGTTGAGCGGCATGAATGCCGAATGGAGGCACGGCTGTGGGGATTGTGGGGACTGTGGAAATGGCGGGCAGGCGCACAGAGCTACAGCTGAAATCAGAGCCGCATGAGCGAGCGAATTGTAGTTCACGCTCTATTAAGCGGGGTCTACAAAGGAGACAGCCAGGCAGGCAGGCAGGGAAGGACGGAAAATGGAGCAACAAAGCAAAGGCAGAGAGAGATTGAGATTTTCCATTTAACGAGAATCCTAACTGCAGGTAAGGCGAGAGTTCTGCGCGTTTTATGCACCGCTGTCATGCTGGGTCGCCTAAAAGCTTTCTGGCGGCGGCCTGCGCTTGGCTGGGATGAGAAATGTGTTCATGGCTTGCGCCACAACCGTCTTTCACTTCACTCAAATGAAACTGCACAGCAATAAAATAAAGCAGTTTCAATAAATTTAATGTGACAATAATTCAACACACTTAAAGCAGAATACTTCACTTCACATTCGGAGTATTTAAAAATCGAAATCATAATAAATTTCCAATTTGAGTGAGCAATAGTATATTAATCGCACACCACTTTAGTGATAAAAATTACCTTATGACACTTGATCAGAAGCTTAACAGCAATACTAGGTTTTTACCTAGGTGCGAGCAAGACGACTATAAGTCACTTTCAATGAACAATTAATGCATTAATTGGCCCAATCGATAGATCTTAAAGGAATAATAACAGAATAAACAAGTGGAAAAGCTAAAGTCGAGTGTGACCGACTGTGAGATACCCGGTACCCAATATAACGATTTTTATGATTTTTGGAAGCGGACGTGGGCGTGGCCAAATTTTAAAACAAACTTCATCTGCGTGCAACAGATTCCAATGTTGTCACCAAATTTGGTGGCTCTAGGTCTTATAGTCTCTGAGATCTGTTTACCAACATGGACAGACGGACAGACGGACATGGCTAAATCGACTCGGCTGGTGACGCTGATCAAGAATATATATACTTTATAGGGTCGGAGATTTCTCCTTCTGCCTGTTACACACATTCTCGGTAGGCACTAACTTATAATACCCTTGTACCCTATGGGTACCGGGTATAAAAATGAGTTCGGTAACAAAAACAGTCTCTAATGCATTAAATTGTATCTTAAAAGAAGTGATTTTTGATAAATGTGCAGCAACTAGACTGCACAAAAGCAAGAAAAATAAACAAAATAAAAAAGTTTTAATAACTTAATTAATTCTTAACTTAAATAATTAATTCATAATTAACTAAATCGATGTACAAAAGCGCATCAACAAATCAGCTAGGGGTTATTATATTAATTTATGTAGGAGTTTGCATGAGGACTCTAGAAATGGATAGTAATGTACTGCAGATTTCACACATTGTTATTGTTTACCTTTTAAATTGGTGTGACCGTAGTCGCATAACGAAAAGAATCTGAACCAAACAAGACATATAGTTGTCTCTTTCAAGGTTCTAATTGAGCCTGTAATTAATGAAAACTTTTGCGCCGAATTAATAGTTATTATACTATTAAAACCTTTTCTGAAAAATAATATTCTTAATTCTTAAATACTTAAATATAATAAGTTTTTGGGGCAAGATATTCAATCTGTTGCGATGAAACTGTATTTTCGTCCAAGTGTAGTTCGATTTCATTGACCTTTGTTCGTCTTTCTGCTCTTAGCTGCCATCGCCTCTTCCACTGATACTGAGACACATGATTAGGGTCAATGATTTACAGCACCGTCTGACATTGTATCTTGACTCGTATGGTGAGATGAGTGCAATCAAGGCTCTCCTTACACTTTGCACCTCTACAGCAATTTGGCCAATTAACTTTAGTTATCATAAATCTGTTATGAACTCATTGTTCATCCAATTGACGCCACCGGGCAGAGAGGGAGAGAGACCGATGGTAAAGCACTAGTTCTATATTCAACCGAAATATTCAGCACAACTAGAATGCAGTTTTTCCCATTTTCTTTTGTCCTTTTTCGATTGTTCTGGGCTTTTATCAATGTCGTCATATCTGTGCGCTCGCATTTGTTTCTAGTTTTAAATTTATGTCTGCCGGACTGTTTTGGGTTTCATGGGTATGAAACCCAAAACAGTCCGGCAGACATAAATTGTAAATTACGGAGAACTATAAATTTTACTAGAAGTTTGGTTTTACACTAGGCTCAGACAGCGAACCTTTAGCTCGGAGCTCGACAAAAAACCCAACCTTAAAGCAGTGGTGCAAGCAGCACTTACTTGCAATTTGGCTAATTTTTCTGCCCGCCCTCTGACGGCACACGCACAATATGCACAAGAAACCAGTGCTGACAAATTGTTAACTTTTTAGCGTTAAATAGTTATTTTTTAGTCATATTCATTTGTTGTGCAATAGACAAAATAAGTTAGCAATTTTTTTTCTCATATCCAGCCCTAAGTAAAATTTTTTACACACACAAATCCAGTCTAGCAATGTATCTTTGCTTTTGTAAGCTGTATGGAATCCAAGGAGAATAGCAATTTGTTGTTTGAGTAAAGTCGGATAACTATTTCGTTAAAATCTAATTATACCCGGTACCCACAGGGTACAAGGGTATTATAAGTTAGTGCCAACCGAGAATGTATGCAACAGGCAGAAGGAGAAATCTCCGACCCCATAAAGTATATATATTCTTGATCAGCCTCACCAGCCAAGTCGATTTAGCCATGTCCGTCTGTCTGTCCGTGTGAAAAAACAGAGATCAGAGAGTACAAGAGCTAGACTTACCAAATTTGGTGACGACATTGGAATCTGTTGCACGCAGATCAAGTTTGTTTTAAAATTTGACCACGCACACTTCCGCCCCCGAAAATCATAAAAAATATATAAGCTATAGGTGAGCTTTTCGGCGCAAAGTAAATAGATGGGCCTAATAAGTAAGCAATCGCGGACGTGTTCTGAAAATTTGTGAAAAATCGGATGATAAACATAGAAGTTATTAAGCAATAAAGTTCCTGTGTATACTTCTTCTTCTTCTTGAGAGAGAGAGAGAAAGGGAGACATTGAGAGCGCAGCATGTTCTTAACAACATTTGTCTTTGTTGGGTGTTGCTCAACATGTTCCTAGCAACTTTTGTCTTCATTTGCCAACGTTTTCTTTTTTCCATGTTCATGTGCTATTTAATTTCACCCACAAGGCTTTGGGTACCGGGTATCTCATAGTCGGTCACACTCGGCCGTAGCTTTCCCACTTGTTGTATTTTACGATAACCACTCGATATATAATCAATTTAATTTAATTTAATTTAATATTCTCTTACTCTTTATCACAAATTGCTAGGGTATTCACGTATCGCATTGCTGAAGCTCCCTCTCTTTCATATTATTTCGCAATTTCAAATGTAAGCCACATTAATGTGGTGCGAAGGTCGCAGAGTTAAACATATGTATACATATTGACAGATGCATAAAACTTAATGATTTATTGATTTTGCATTGGAAGCAATTAGTGTAATATATAACTTTGCCACTGCGAATATTGAATAATCGACCAGGCAAAACGTATGAAGTTAGCAGATTAAATTACTTTGACTGTAAATAAAAATGCATGCTCGCTTAAAGTTGAACTTGACTGGCTGGAACCTTCTTTGTGCCAACATTTTTATTGAAGCACATTTTTTTAAATCTTAAAATCTAGAGAAGTACCTCCTTGAAGGTTTCACCCAAGAGGGGACCGATAAGAAGGCATTCTGAGATCACTGTGGACGGCAGTCCACGTAGTGACGATGAGCACCGAGACTGTGGTGCGCAAGGAGACTACTATATACAGCCGTAGAATTGAAAATCTGCTACGATAGTCCGATCAGAACCATTTATATCTTGATCGAAAGGTATTGTAAACCTCTTTGAAACTGCATACTAAGATCAAAAATAGATTAGTTTAGGAGAAATATGAGTGAAAGTGCAAAATTGAAAATTTTGAAAATTGGAGCTATGGGGGCCGGTGGAGCAAAAATCCCCAAATTTTTTATGTTGTTGTGATCAGGCTTTAAATACGCGTCGAATGACACCTCGATCATCCTGATCCGATACTCCGTTCAAAAGATATTCAATAAACAAGATTTTAACGGCCTTTCCGAAATGAAAACGTTTGTCCTGTTGTTTGTCTGTCTGTCTGTCTGTCTGTCTGTCTGTCTGTCTGTCTGTCTGTCTGTCTGTCTGTCTGTCTGTCTGTCGATTTTTTTGTTTTAGACTTCTGGAACTACTTTTATTTTATTAAACAGCTCGAGCTTAACATTTGTTGTTCTACGACTTTTTGTGTTTCCCGCTAGTTTGGCGGGAAAACAGCTAAAAAAGCTAGATTTCCCGCGCCCATAACTTCTAAACGAAAATATTTAACAATTTTTTAATTAGTTTCAAAATCGGCACTTAGCTGAAAAATTTAAAAAGGCAAAACAGGCAGCGTGCCGATTTTTAAACTAATTAAAAAATTGTTAAATATTTTTGTTTAAATAACTATTAATCGTCACAAAATTTGGTATCAGAAATTTTTTGAGTTGAATATGCCATCGTCACTTTTATCTCACCTCGTTAAGAGGTGTTTTTGTTTGATAACAGTCCATAGTGATTTTTTCTTTTGCATGCATAGCTAATACTTTGGGAATTACTTTCAATAACATTTTTAATAAATTTAAAATTTAGTATTTTCTATAGTGACGATGAGCAACGTATGCAGTTCTTGGACCCCTATGCCCCCATTCAACAGCTCAGCCTGTAACTTTTTAATAATCTGATTCATGGCCGGTTTTAACCTTCACTTTGAAAGTCCTTGATAGCTATCTGACTTGAAAAGGTTATTACCAGATTAACTTTCCGTAAAGCAAATCGGATTTCTACCCTAGTGTGATTTAACTCAACCCGAAACAGTAACAGTGCGCTGTTAAGCACCGAACTATACTGTAAAGCGCAAACAAATGTTTACATGCCTTCTTCTCTAAAAGCTTTATGGTTTTTTTTTTTAAGAAATAATATTAATTTAAATATAATAAAAATATTTTAAATATATATACATATATATATATACATATATATAATATAATAAAATATATAATTTATATATATATAAAATATAAGTAGTATGTTGAAGTTGTCCGCCGAATGCTCCAAGTCACAATGTAGGTGTTTGTCGGGCTGCGGACGTCTTAATTGATAATGCCAGAACACACTGTTCATACGAGTAAGAAGAGCAGACAGCCCAAGGCTGTGGGATGGACACGCAAGGCCGAACGAAGGACAGTTGCGCTTGTGCGTGAATAACAGGATATCTCTGCCAACATAAACTTCGCCAAAGATTTCCTAACATAACAAAGCGCTTGTGTTAAAGAAGAGGCAAAAGAAACAAGCGTAAATTAAAATTCTTGATGTTTGGGTTTATTGTGGCTTCGATTGAAATATTATTTCTTTTGCGGTGGCGACAAACGTTATCATAGTCTTTCTCTTTGTGTAAAAGAACAGACCGTCTCAAAACCCCAAAAAATTCTACACTTTTATTCATTTTTGTCAAAGATCTCGCAAATCTGGAAATGCCGCAAACTTTTTGCATGTAGGATGAAACGTGGAAAAAGGCGGGTTAAATCGGCGGTGGAAGGATGGACAGCTTACGCCATGCACACTCCATTTAGCGCTTTGTATTTCAGCATTTTGTATTGTCTGTGATGGTGGCGATACTGAATCGATGCGGTTCGGGTCATGTGACCAACAAAATGAGGAGTTTCAGGGTTGAAGGTTTTACTAGTGGGACTCACATTCCTGTTTTTCAGCCAATCGAAAGTCACAGAGACCAAAAATGAATTTATGCTTGTTTTTATCCTAAAGTACTCAAAAGGTCTGGATATATTTTCACATCAAACTTGAACAAAGTTGAAAGATTTGTGTTCTGATAACACGGTCTAAAATTAATTTAGAACAGTGGGGAGTTCCTTTGCCGACGCTTTGCCAAAACACGGACAGTATACGCACAATGTTTACATTTCTGCAGGGCTGGCAAATTGTAAGTTTTAAGCTAAATCTAGTCCTATTTGGCGTTAAATAGCGTTTTCTTTAGCCATAGTCATTATTAAATGCTGTAGAAAAAAAAACACCGCTTAAGCTGTTCGTTTTTAACGTTAAATATAATATATAATATATAATATAATTTTATCATTCCGTTTGTAAATTTGGTCAAAGTCGAACATGATCAATTCGGCATAGACTCGCTCATTTAAATTTCCAATTTCGAAAGCAAACATTTTCAAAACCATAAATTAATCTGCAGCAACAGAGCTCCTGTCTCTGACGTATTAGAGCTTTTTACTACAGATAGGTCGGCTCATTTCATCCGATCATGAGGCCGCAGCCCAGCCGAAAGGTGTTCTTAACGTAATTCATGCGACCGGAGATGGCCAGGGAGAACGGAAGCGGCTGCAGACGCTTCTCGAGGACGCCCGCAATGTGCCAGTTGGAATCGAAGCTTCCGCGGAATACGAGGTCCGCCTTGGGCAGATCTACCTGGTAGGCCAGGGTGGCCGTGGACTCCTGCATGCGCAGATTCGTCTCCACCTCGACTCCTAGCTGAAGCTGCTCGCTGGCCTTCTTGTAGTAGCTCAGATGCAAGCCTGCCGGCCCCAAGGTGCAGGACCCCACGAAATCCCCGACGGCATAGCGTCCCACCGCCGACAGCACTGCAACTTGGCGGCCTGGCACATTCGGACCGTACTGGTAGGCTAGCTCTGTTCCCAGGGCCAATCGCTTGGTGACCGACTGCAGGTACTGGGCCACAATCACTCCAGACCCCGTGAGGATGCCCGGGTTGCCCATTGTCAGCGATAAGGTGAAGTCCCTGCCGCGATAGTCGCTCGTCAGCTGGGTGGCCACTAGCTTCGAGTCCTGGAACTGTGAGGCGAGCCTGCAACGCAGCCGCGCCGTCAGCTGGTGAATCACATTCGCACTGAGGTTCCCCATCGGATCGATCTCGCCAATTAGGACCGGAAAGGCCTCGTTCGGGCAATACTGCTTCGTGCCCACGTAGGTGGCTCCAAAGCGGTAGCCATTCGACGCTCCCGAGCTCATGCTCATGGTGTGCGTCACCTGGAAGTGGTTGCTCAGGCCCTTGTTCAGCATGATCTTGGCGCCCTCAAAGGCGTTGGCCTGGATGTCGCGACAGCGACTGTGCAGCTCCTCGATCGTGCCGGGATTCTCCAGCTCCGACTTTATAGCCTCGGCTTCTATCGCCTTTACTACCTGGGGCGGCATGCCCCCGGCAGGGGGAGTGGGTGCTGGAGGCAACTCCGGTAAGCCCAGTCCGCCGGACTTGTCACGCCCACGCGAGGCCTCACCTGATGTGGAAGCCATCACGTTGCCCATCCTTGCGCTTAATTGGAAAATACAAGGTTTTTGAAACTGGTTCTTTCGAAAGTAATATCTGGTTCGCGACGTCTATGCTTAAACTTTTAAAATCAAAATAACAATGAACGTGAAACTACTGCCAGGTGTCAGAAATATATATGACATATCCGTTCTGACAATATAGTCAGCTCGAAAACTATGAAAAGGAGAACCCAAGAGAGAGTGATTCCTAATAAATACTACTGAAAGCTATACTATTGTTACATGAATTCTATACTCTTGAGTATTACAAACGTCTTAATAAGATGCCTATTAAGTTGATATTACGAAAGTATACTAAACTGCATTAAGACTTGAGAAATATTACGAATACGACAAACAGAAAAGCACTGAAATCCAGCCAACCCGATATGTTATCGAACTATCGATGCAGGTTTGTATAAAAATAATACCCGATAATATACAATTGAAAATAAAGAGTATAAAAACTATACGATTGAGTATACATGTGGTATTATTAGGTTTTAAGTGAATCTAAACTCGCTATACTGCTTGAGTATATTTTTAAGCTCTTGGTTTTTATACCCGGTACCCATAGGGTACAAGGGTATTATAAGTTAGTGCCAACAGAGAATGTATGTAAGAGGCAGAAGGAGAAATCTCCGACCCAATAAAGAATATATGTATATTCTTGATCAGCGTCACTAGACGAGTCGATCTAGCCATGTCCGTCTGTCTGTCCGTGTGAAACAACAGATCTCAGAGACTATAAGAGCTAGAGTTACCAAATTTGGTGACAACATTGGAATCTGTTGCACGCAGATGAAGTTTGTTTTAAAATTTTGCCACGCCCACTTCCGCCCCCGAAAATCATAAAAAACGGTATATAAGCATAAGCGTGATTTTCGGCGTAAAATAAATAGAAAGACTTAATAAGTAGGCAACCGTGGACGTGTTCTAAAAATTTGAGTAAAATCGGATGATAAACAAAGAAGTTGTTAAACAATAAAGTTTCTGAGAGAGAGAGAGAGAGAGAGAGAGAGAGAGAGAGAGAGAGCGCGCACGTGCGTGTTGCTCAACATGTTCCTAGCAACATTTGTCTCTTTTGAGTGTTGCTCAACATGTTTCTAGCAATATTTGTCTTCATTTGTCAAAATTTCTTTTTTCCCATGTTCATGTGCTGTTTAATTTCACCCACAATGCTTTGGGTACCGGGTATCTTACAGTCGGTCACACTTGACTGTAGCTTTCCCACTTGTTTTATATATATATGTGACATTTTTTTATATTTAATAAAAACCCAGGACTTTTCTCTCCAACTCTTCCTATATTTCGCTCTCTATCGTTTTACAACACGTACACTATTAATGTTGCTAATTTACCTAGCCAAACATATTAAGTGCACGCATTCTCTACACCTCGAGGAAATTCCAAGGAGAGGAGGAAAACGTCGACAGGAGTCGAGAAAAGGTCTAGGGCGGGGCAAGGCCTTATTAACGTCACGCAATTCGTATGGGCGGAGTTTTTCTGCTTATTTTTCTTGATTTTTAAAGGTTTGTTCCTTAAATGAAATGCCTTCCCCCACCACATAGCTTATTTATCGTCGATATTAATGTTCTCTTGAATTTATTGCCTCTCGGAGTTGGGAATTTATGAGGGAGCGAGTGTGTGTGAGGTCGGTAACTAAGTAAACCGGATAATGCGCACTGAAGTTCTTGTCAAGTGCCTTAGTCAACTGAAGAACACGCTCGAGTCTATAAAGTTCACAAGCCTTGTCACATTGTGCAGACACCTAATAATTTGATTACCAAAAAACACCAGCTCACAACATTAACAAATTAAAGCTAACTACCGATTTTTGTTTTTGCTAACTTTGGTCGCATTTTCACCGCAGTAAATGTCAAATTTTAGTTAATCAACAATAATATTAATTAGAAAATGGTTGGACGCCCCTCTTTATCAACGCGGACAAACTTTATGTTCAGTCACAGACCGAAATCCCATCGCAGCAACTTTTAGATCCCCCAACACACACAGAACGTTAACATAACTTTCAGCTACTTACAGCGAAATCCGCTTAAAGTGACTAAAACTGCAAGTCGGAAAGAGAGGGGAGCGCAGCTCCAGCTATATATATGTACATTTAAACTCGTGCCACACGCCTATCAAGCCCAAGACATCTCCTGCCCGGCCCACTCATATACCACAGTCTTAATACACTTTTGGCCCAGAATCGGGAACGCAAAAGTCGAGCAACTTTATTTTCTCGCAGACACAGTAAACAAACTTCCACTCCGCCCCTCCGTCTCGACCCATACATATGTACGCATATAAAAAACGCTCATTGACTTGACAATACAACAACACAACTTTGCTACAAGTTTCAAATAGCAAGGCGTGGAAGAGGGGTCAAGGAGGGGATCCAGATCCGGGTGGGGCGTAAAAGTTGCTAAGAAAATATGTCTACACTTGCCGACGACATCCGCCTTCCGTTAGGAGACGCAGCGCATCGTCGCTGTTCGTTGCGTGTCAGGGATGCCGAAGGCGTCCTGGGACCGTTACAAAAGCTAATAAACTCACACCAATACATTTGAGAATGAGCACTCAGAGAAATGGAAGGATAACCCGGATAATTTGCAAATAAGTTGTGAACGAAAACAACATAGGAAATTAATTAAATACCAATTAAATTTAATAATGAATGCATTTTATTCACAGAACGATGGAATAATTTCTATAGTTGAAAAATTTCTATAAATACATATATAGGCAAATTCTGAAAAAAGTCCACCAGGCGCAAAAATTAAAATATTCATTATCATTGTATTTTTGAGGGGTATATATAAAAAAAGCCTCATATCCTAATCAAAATTTTCTTAATACAATGGTTACATAGCATATTTTAATGTTTTCATGTAAAAATCGACAAAAAAAAACACTTAAACGAGAAAGAAAGCTAACTTCGGTAAACGAAGTATATACAGTGATGGAAAAAATAATAGAAACAACCAACATATTGGAGTTTGGAGCTTAATTACTCATTTTTCGTGAAACTTATTCGTTGAAATGGTAATACATATCATTTGTTATTCAAAATACTGTATTTAGGTTTTGATTTTATAGAAATATCTCGTAAGATAACGGTGTTACAGCCGATTTGTCCAGAAACCAGTTATTTGACTTGGAAATAAAAATAGAAACACGCTACCTTTTTCCCCAAATAGTACCCTAATTTTATGAAAATCTTTTTAAATATTATTTATTTATATAGTTTAGGACATAACAAGTCGTGTATCATACAATTTAATTATATAAATCCCTTAAAATTTGTTTTATTATTTTCTGAATGAAGCTAAGCTTGTAATTTGAGTGTTTAAGAAAAAAAATTAAAATAATTTAAAAAAAATTAAAAAAACTATGGGTTAGAATGTTTGAGATAATAAGTTTATTAAAATCAATAGTTATTTGTTATAATTCTTTGGACCTAAAATTAAAAAACAATTTTTTTTGTTTAAAATCATGTTGAAAATGTTATCATCCTCATCACTATTTTCTCAATAAACTTATATCCGCTCATTAAAATATATGAAAAAAAAGTTTAGATTGACACTTACGACTTATATATTTAGAAACATATCAAAAAAAGAAGATCTGTGGGCGCATTTTAAAAATAAGGACTAGTTAAAGTGGCGAATATGAAATTTCGCTTTGAGCTCATT